>JAPDEO010000061.1:0-233073 GCA_027569155.1 Aspergillus haitiensis | reverse complement strand
TCATAAAATATAACTATACCTATCCATTACCCCACCCCTCTTCTCCTCCTGTACCATACAACAGTTTTTCCCTATCCCCCTTTTTTTTTTTGTGGACCCCATTCGATTCAATGATGGGTTTTTTATTTTTTTCTTCACCTCCCCCCCCCCCCCCCCACTTTTTTTTTTTTTTTTTCTCTTCCCTCCCCCCCCCCCCCCCCCCCCCTTCCTTTCCCCCTCTCTCCCTTCCTCTTCCTCTACCTCGATTCTCTTAGTCTGTTCAACATTACCTAGAAACCATCACCCATACTTTATCAAACCGATATTTTCCCCCTCGCACAATATTCGAAAAAAAAGAAAAAGGAGCCCCCTCTTCCCTTTCTTTGCATCGGTTGATCCCCTCTGGTTGACTACCACACAATCATACCGGAGGTAAATCTTGCCCCGTCATGACTAAAAGCGTATTTTATGTTGCCCATCGACGTTATCCTGGATCCAGATCATTCATGACCCTCCCTTCGTAATATCGTAGGGCGGGCAATATGTTCTCGCGTGCACCTGTAATGTCACCGTGAAGCTCGTGTATCAGCAACTGACATAGCTTTGAACCAGCAGACTTGCCCAGTGTAATTTCAATATCCTGCGCGCAAATTGGTTACATTTCCTTCCCGAAGAATTCGCTCGGATAGACTTGCCTGCCATCGATACTTGGCAAGCAGGCATTCCATCGGAATTCATAGTTGCCGCGAACTCACGGCCGTTTCGTGAGCTCGAAAACCCAGCAAGCCCGACTACATAGAGGGGGATTACATATAATATCATAATAATGGCACCCACTACCACAACTAAGACTGTGGAGGAACCAGTATGTACCCATACTGTCCCCTTCGGCCTTGCTCTTTTTGAGCCCACAGGCTGACTGTTGTTTGATAGCCTAAGCCTAAGACATTGGCGGACATGGCGGACTGTATTGACCAAGGCACATTTGAACAAATCCTTGAAATGGATGATGATGACGACCGTGACTTTAGCAAGGGTATTGTTTTTGGTTTCTTCGACCAAGCCGAGTCCACTTTTGAAACCATGGAGAAGGCCCTGTGAGTACCTTTCAAATTCGGTCAGTTGAAATGTTTAAAGTGAGAAACTTACGCTAGGTTCATCTACAGAAAAGAAAAAAATCTCCCCGAACTTTCAAATTTGGGACATTTCCTCAAGGGTTCGTCAGCCACCATCGGACTCAACAAGGTCAGGGACGCCTGCGCGAAGATTCAACACTATGGAGCAGGCAAGGACGAGACAGGCACTACCGACCAGCCCGACGAGGATCTCTCTCTCAAGAATATCAAGACGACTTTGATCAGCGCCAAAAAGGATTATGCTGAGGTAGAGAAATTCCTGCGGGAATATTTTAAGAACAATTAGCTCCCTTAGAAATGGATTACGGATATCGAACACGTAGAAATCCAATCCACTGTCTGTTAAATGACACAAAGTCGATGCCTTGCACACCTAGGGAGCACTCAGCATTGGGCATAAACTGAAATGAAAGAAAGGAAGGAAAAAGGGGGGAAACTGAAAAGCAGAAAAAAAAAAAAAAAAAGATAATATAAGGAAATGTCACAAAGAAAAGAGAGAGTGTGTGTGAAGGACACACCAACAACCTAAGATATAAGGGACCAGAAACGTTCCCTACTTTTCCCTTCCAGGTGTTTGTTCATTGCCTAGTTTTGTATGGACCTACAAAATTATGGTGATACCAAGATATGTGATATTTTTCATTCCTTGTTATTTTTGTCTCATCTCTCTTTTTTTTTTTTTGGTGTGTGTGTGTGTGTGTGTGTGTGTGTGTGTGTGTGTTTTATTTTCCTTTCCTTTCTTTTGGCCCCTCAACTTTTTGCTCCCTGTGTCGGACATCTTATGAAGGCCTCATGCATATTGCCTGTGGCATAACGGGGTTAAGCATCATGTCAACAGGCAAGGGAAATGGAGGAATCTTGAAGAAGAATCAGAAACGGACGCGTGTTAATGCTTTGAGACTGAGATTATGCGATGAAAGGATTACGGTCTGATCGAATCCTGTCTGGTTATGAGGATGTATGCCTTATTACAGGCTCAAGAGAACGAGAAAAGAAACCACGCTGATTGTAAGAGAAGATCTACATTTAATACGCTGAATGACGAGCCAGGGTTGGTGGAACGGATGTAATGGATGTCCAAGTGTTAGCCGATGTACCACGTTTGCCTCACTTAAGCCGATTGTAGCGGTATCTCGAGCCCAGTCTCCATCATGTATATTACTACGACAAACGACCGGTGTGTCTCTCCTGCAAGGAGGAGTATCATCATTGTTTGTTATTGTTGACTTGGTTGGTTAAAATCTCCAAGACATACAGATATCCCTTCCTCTCCATCGACAAATCAAGGCGATTGTGCTGGTGATTCTAGTTTTTTGAATGTCGACTAAAGCGTTTGTCTACCATTTAGTAGAAGTAATAGGCAGACAGGCCGGCCAGTCAGAGCTCCGCCAAAGCCCAGTCTGTGCGAGAGTTATTCAACGTTACACAGCAGATTGCATGGGTGCCTAGAGTGAATGAAACAAAGGTTAGTGGGAAAGCTATTCTGAATGACAGAAGAGGACAATGAGAAATAAAGTTTTCACCGCATGAAAAATAAGAAGAAGCGAGAGGAGAGGGAGGGGAAGAGAAGTTCTAATTGGAGATCTACTGCTTCTGCTCCTATGTTTCTTGTCTAGGATGGGATAGTAACTCAGCCCACCCAGAGGTAAATTACGAGGTATCGCGTCCACGACGAACACCCATAATTCTCCGTCTGCCTTGTTTCTCTCCCCACCATCAAACTTGCCTTGACTCTCTCTAACATGAGCATCTTTCATTCCTGGAATCCAGGCGGACTCACGGATACATACATATATATACGAGTGACAACTTTCAGGTGCCCCAATCAAACCATCTGGATTTAACGAACGGCGATTTAACTAGCGCTAAGTAGTTATCCTCTCTCTTGGTTTATTTTATTTTATTTTGCTTTTTCTTATTTTGCTTTTCCTGTCTCTCTCTCTCTCTCCCTCTTTTTTTCTTTTTGGGTCTTCCGTGAGCTTTCGCTCTTTATTGTATGGATCCCATCCAGCAGGATCCATCATCATCATGATGTTAGTGGTGATGACGCCCAACAACGGTGCTGCATGCATCCCAGTCACAAAACACAACTCCTCCCCATCCTCTTCTCAGGGGATAACGGGATATTCTCCCTACATGCATAGCCTCCTGTGCAGGCACCTTATTGTCACAGCGTTGGCAAAGTCTCAGCACATTAATGGAGTGATGAAAAATAGGTCAGGCCACTGGAGCACGTCCAATCCTCCCTCGTCCATTGCACTTTCTACTCTCATTCGACCCTTTTCGTACCACCATGCTTGTCCCCTTTAGGAAAGACTTGAGCACCAAGGCAGATCTTTCGTTCAATGGGTTCTCCCATCACCGACTTCACCGGCCATATTTAAAGTTCCGGGTCAACTTCTGCTGCTTCTCGTCCCTCTAACTATTAGTCTTTGGTATGTTTCATCGTCCTCTTTAGTTTATTTCTTTTCCTTTCTCTCTCATTTGATGATCGGGTTTCAATGACACACGCGCTCTCTTTCTCTCTCTTTCTTACTCCACAGTTCGGATCCTGGTAAACATCCTCAGACTAATATATACTGCCATCATTACCTTTTAACAAAGGAAGATAAACATACCCTTGTCAATAAAAGAGTGTGATAGAGATCCAAGTGAGGGGCTTGAAAAAGAAAAAAAGCAGAAAGGCAAGGAAAAAAAGGGGACAAAAGAACTTTGATTCATACCTTGCTTTTTCCATTCAAGGAAGAAAGAAAACACATTATTATTGCTTCATCACCTTCTAAATGCCATCCGTAGGCCCTCGTGCCTCTAAGGAGGAGTTCATGCTAGCTCTTGGGCTGAACTCCCAAGATCCTCAAAATGAGCAGTTATATAAAGCTATGCGGGTAGGTAACCCTTTTTTCTCGCCTTCCTCTTTTTCATGAGTTATATGAATGGATGTATATATAGAGGTTTTTCTCGGCCTCGCCGTTTCCCTGCCCCTTATAGGATGAAGCCATCATCAAATACAACATTTTGAACGAAGACCCGGCCAATCTGCTGGATAGCATCGCCAGTGATCCTGCGACCAAACCTCCCTATTTTTGGCACCATATCCGGCCAGAACGACAACGCTGGGCTATTCAAGAGATAGCACAAAATGCTGGCCCATTGACACGATCCCTTTTCGCTCGAGGAGATACCACGGGCGAGTACGGCCCCAACTGGGTGGCCGGGTGGTTACTGTATAGTGTGTTTCGATCTAGAGACGTACGCAATAATCGGAACCGGAGGAAAGGCGATGACCAAGGTATGCAACCCTGACATGTCTCCTATACAGAGAGCAAGAAAGGGGAAGGGAGGAATAGAGGAAGGAGAGAGGAAAGCACAAGCTTTTCAATGTCGGAGGAATCGCAGCTGACATACCTTTAAGGACAAGCCTCGAGGCTGATACCGAAGCAGCCATCAAAGCACACGGATCCTGGACCCCCAAAGAAGGAGTATTATGATCCAGTGAGAAGTGGATGAGAGATACGTACGTAGTGGCCTAACCCTAGTAAATGAAGGGAGATGTCAGGAACGATTTACTCTATTTTGAGCCCTTATTCTACTAGAACAGAATCATGTTGCAAAATTGGCTATATTCTATCATAAGGGAGTTGAGTAAAATAGAGAGACATTGATGTAGACTTAAATGTATGATATGATGTAACGGAATAAGTTCTCAACAAAATAAAAACAAGTAAGGCGGGGGGAAGGAAAACAAAACCAAATCCTTAAGTACAGTTTAGGTGCCTTTGGCAGGCTTTGCTTTCTCATTTGACTTATCCCCTTCATGCTTTCCATTTTCCTTCTCTTTATCCCGCTCTTTGAGAGCCTCTGTGACACTTTCATCTCGTTCATCTTTCCTCTCATCCCAGACGGTATCGTACTCAGCAGCAATATTCTTGATCTCCTTACGGAGAGCATTCCCTTCATCAACTAGGTTCTCCCAAACCTGCAGATCCACTCCTTTCAGTTGGTATAGCTTGCGTTGACGCGTGCTGACAGTGAAATCTAGCGCCGACCGATAGGATATCTCCCGATTATGATATAAAAACCAGAGATACCCCCCCATCAAAGTCGACAAGCTCACCAAATACGTCACAGGCTCCATGGTATCCCAGCCCAAATCCGTCTCAAAGGTCAACCGATAGACAATATACCACCAGGAAGCGAGGATCCCGAAGCCTCCAATCGCTACCCGCTGGGCACCACGGTGGGCTAGTCGATCACACTCACATTTGATTCGGGCGATGGTTTGAATCCGTCCGGCAATTTTCCGCAGCCTCATCCGGAGGAAATACGTTCGCTCTTCAAAGGATGGCACCGTCATCCGTATTTGGTCCTGTCCTGTCGGCATTCCCTCAATAGCAATAATAAACTCCCCCGCGCGGGCGGCGTCGGGGATGAACTCGCCTATTTCGGTATTTTGGGACCAGCGCACGAACTTGACTTGCGTTTGTTGTATTCTATCAGGGGCTGTCCTCTTATTACTTGAGGGTTTTTTGTCCGATGTTGTTATGTTTTCTTTCATCTGTTTTCTTGTCAATGCTTGTTCACCTTCGCCTTCAACTTCTACCCCTTCCTCCTCGTCCTCCAGAGCGTGGGCCTCTTTGCGTGGCTGGATTGGGTCATCTCCAAATTCTCGAGTGATAAAGGAGACACTCGGCGCTTGAGATTGGCCATTGGGTGCCTTGATTGGCGGTAATTCTGTCTGAATGAGTCGTTCAAGGTAAGAGAGAGGTTGTTGTGGATGGAGGAGGATGGCGGTTGTTTCGGGATCTACGTTCTTTTTCATTGGCTTTTCTGGTCCGTGAATCATTTGGAGGAAACGTTAAAGACATACTTTTTCGGTTTTTCCTTTCTAACGGAATAAGGAGTTTGAGTAATCTCGATGGCGTCGTTAATAGTTTTCCTATTTGCTCCCCAAAACGAACCAAATTAACCACCTCAAATCTCAGTTTGACCGCAACGAACTATAGTGGGAAGCAGTGGCACTGGAAACCCACCCTTCATTGCCGTACACGCAAGACGATCCTTTCTCGTTTCAATTCGAGTGGCCTCCTCCTTTACCAGTTTTCTATTGAGATCGTCGACATCACCAAATTGTTGTCCCTCAGCCTTTTTTACCCCAGGCATGGTTCGAAGATATCGGTTACCAATAATCGACGTTGGTGAATACCGTTGAGAGAAATTAAGCACTCGTCCCATCATCACAGGCATTGTGTTGTTATAAGTATAGCGCGGGATAGGGATGCATGGGCTGCAGCAGACCGCCATGGAAGGTGTTCCTCCCCATGTTACCGGGAAGGACGCCATTGTTCCTATAACTGATCGCATATTGCTTTCAAATGTTATTTCCGATGTCTATTCTTGTGGTAACCCAAGTTTTGCATATGCTTCCAATGGTGGATATAGCTATTGGTGCTGCTAATCTCCAGTTGGTTGGAACTTGAGTTAGTTAGTACCTAGCATCTCAACCCAACTCACCGGCCGAGAGAGGGGGGATAAGGAGAATCGGTAGGGAAGCAAATGCAAAATAAGACCTTGAACAAACTCATTCTCCGCCACAGCAACTCTCTTATGCAGCATCTGGATTGTGGATTAACTTGGCAGCTACCTGTGATAGTACCTAGCTAGCTTGGCTGTTTCTTGACGTCATAATGACTCAGCCAGGACTCCAAGTACCTACCCAGGGTAGGTAGTTTGGTAGCTAGCTCCCTTTAGCCCCGGCCCTATTTCGTCTACCAATTCCTCCTCGCCAGGCAAGAAACGGGAACTGCTTTGCCTACAGTTCTTCCATAGTGCCGGGATTTATCGGCAATGCAGATACTATTTCTGTTCCTTGTATATACCCCTGGACTTACATTATTGGTGGGGTATCACGGATAGAAAGTGGCTTTCCATATTCTACGTAGATAGTCCAAGAGACGCATCATTGTATCCCAGGGCGTGGAATGATCTCATCGGGTGAGTGTGTCAGTATTAATCTTCTCGCTCATTATAACGCAGAGAAAACAATTAATTACTTTAAAAAGTTCCCCCCTCTAACCTTCTATCTCTAGTCTCGATGCCTCCGGATTTCGAGCCCGCCGTACGACTAGAAATATACAAAGACACATTCAATAGCTTCCCCATCTATACCATAACGCTTGCCACAATATCAACAACTGAAGAATTCGCGACCCTTGGAATCATCCATTAACTCGCAAATTGTTCAATAGTTTACCTAGTATCCTACGAGGACGGCACCCGATCGTAGAACCAGTCAAGGAATACAGAGCCCCTAAACCAGCGAATCATAACACACTACTTTTTGATAGGTCTAAAACAGATTCCACCGCTACAGCCATCCCACTCTCTGCAGATTTCTACTAGCATTTTACTGGGGTTCCTTGGTTGACTCTTGGGTGTCCTTAGACCCTTAAATGCAAAGGGCCCAAGTTCTGTGATATATCGATCTTTGGTTATTGATGAGAATATCTTTGGTAGCGATAGACGATGGTCAGCGGCTCTGTGGTTATATTTAACATTGCTGTGCTTGTAAGGCTTTCCAGATTTATATATGATACCAATTTGCGAAGGTAATTATCCCCACATTTCTTCGGATACAGATGATTGTCAGTTCCCCTTCCCCCCCAAAAAACCTTCTCTCTGTGTGCGGAGTGAGGATGAAGAAGATGGAATATGTGGACATCCAGCGACCTGCGGAATAGCCGGGATGGATAAATCTTTCATCCGTAGGCAGGTAAGCGAAATGCCGTGAGCAGGCAGAATATCAAACAATATATCTGTCGACAAAGAATGGTAGAATATTTTGGATTGAATGGATGATATATTTAATCACAGACTTTACTAGATAGATTACCCATCTCAATCATTTCGCTCCGTACCAAGTCCTCCGTTTTATCGACAGAATAAATAGAGTAGCAGTCTCAAGAATTCTAGGGCTAGTTACCCTTGATGATAACCTAGCTACTGCGAATCATGATTCATATTATTCGCTGCACTAACAGTTAGGGCTGACTTTAAAATGAGAGAGGCAGATCACAGGAATCATTCGGAATCGGATCACAAAGCTTGCTTTACAAAGATATCACATTTTCCTATTTCAAACAATCCATAGCTCCTTCGTTAATAACTAGCTAGATTATTAAAAAAAAAAAAAATGATATGGTGTAATATAAACATGAAAAAAATCTAATTTTACCATTTGATCATACAGTGCCAGCACGGAGGACGCGATTAGATATGTACTGTACATATACCTATGGATATATATATCAATAGTCCCCAGGGACTTTCAGCCACCCGATTCAGAGGTTCGAGTCTCCACCTGTTTCATTCTAATTTGTTAGGGAAAGCAAAAAAAAACTGGAAATATCTTAGTCTTGTACCTGTAGAATATTTTAAATATAATCTGTACCTAAGAATTGCTGCCGACAACTCAGAGCCCATTTCCACTTGCCACGTACAGCTTTAAATATAGTAGTTATTAATTATCCAGATCCATACAGTTTTTAATATGCCACTAAATCGAAACGAGAGGGAAAAAAAAAAAACGCGGGCCTGCTTAATGTAGCTAAATGGATGTATACAGTCTTAGATGCCATAAACCTGCCGGCAGATTGGATTCACCATTTCCGGTAGAAGGCCGATAACAATGAGGTTAAAATTGGGTAGTGATAACCACAGAGAAATAAAGGTGAAAAGACCATGAAGGTGAAACAGGAAAAAGAAAAGAAGATTCGATCTATTGGATATTCAGGTCATGTCGTAAACTCATCAAGTCATCAGTAAGTTTGTTTCCCCCCTTAAAGGCTTTCTTTCCTCACAACTGCACCTATACACTCTCTTCCCTTCTTGCTCGTTGAACTCTGTGGGTGATTGGTTGCCTGAAATCTGTTATAGATCACGGCTGCTGAATGCAAGCGCCCTGGACGGACCAACTGATCGTCGGTCGCGGCCCATACGCCCTCCTTCGTAGCTTTCAGGGCTGCTTCCGCCACTCCGGCTGCCTTCACTTGTCAACATATCGATATCGTCTCCATAGCGGATCTTTCTTCCCGTGCCAATGGCTACGGGGATCCCCTGCAGGGCACCCCCGTGGTCATGGCCGGCCGGGTACTTGCCGTCATTAACGGAAAAGTTGCGACATATAAGGTAGGCCCGCATGGCTGCATTCTCCCGAGCGAGTGTTTCGGAATCGCAAACATCGTCGGTCTGGTACTCGCGATTGTTGACACGGACAATGCACGTGTACCCGGTGGCGGCTGTGTACGGTTCGTAGAGAGGCTCTGGCCAGCGGCGACGTCGGCAGAGACCTGTATACATGGTTATTGGATACTGGACGTGGAGCTTTCTCCTAAATAGTTCAATCGAGACGCCAATGATAACAATTCTCCGAGATATCAACAAATCAAATAGACTGTAGATAAGAAAATCCCCTTGTTCCTGGTTTAACTCCGAATGATGATTGCAAGGTTCTTGGACTGCCCTCTTTTTTTCTCCGACTCTCTTTGTCTTGCTTTGAATTTGGGTTTTTTTTCATTAAAAATTTTTTTTATAATAATAAATAAAATAAAATAAGATATTTCGCACCCGTCGGGAAAAAGAAGAGAAATTGATGAGAAAAATAAATAAATAAATAAAATAAAATAAAATAAAAGAGGGCAGGAGTATCAAAACAGCTCATGAGGTGAGGCTAACGTCAGGGGCTCCCAATAAAGAAACAATCTAGAAATCTCCGGCGTCATGCATCATAGAATGGAGATTGACATGATGATGATACAAACAAGGGGCTTCAGGAGGAAGGAAGGGGACTTGACTACATACTGGCAAGGTAGAGAACATAGTACATCTTGAAGACAGGCGAGTGTCCAATGGAATGTATTTCGTGAGATGAAATAAGGTCAGTATTCGCTGCCCTAAATCTTTTGATACTGCACGGGATCCTGGCAATCACACAAGAGGCATTGAAACAAGCACTAGGTCAATGGTGTTTGTTGATGCCCAATGGCCCTGTTCCTCATATGACAGTCAAGATTGTTTGGTATTTTTGTAATAGCCAAAATCTTGGAACAAGGGCAGGTTAGTCGATGGGGCTTAGAATTGATAAATTTAAGCAAATAGTTGAGAAACCACAAGATAATTGGAACTAGTGGCCATAGAAAAACAACTTGCCATACAAGAGCAGATGACAAGAGAAAAAAGAAAAGAGAGGCGATGGCTATCATGTTCGCCAGGTATAATCTGCTCAAATAAACGGGTGGGGTTCATAAAGCAGCAGGCAACTCAAGGGCAATATTAAAGACAAAAATATCAAGGGTGTTAGGAGAAAAAAAAAAAAAAAAACTAAAACAAAAAATTAAAAAGAACAACAAAAAGCAACGGCCTCCAACCGGCTCATTTTGGGTTTCTCCAGTTTCTCCACTAAGTTGGTGAATGGAAGAAGGTAAGAGGTAAGTTCGATGACCCAATGTGGTCCTAAACTTCCCTAGCCTCGTTCGTCTCGTTTTCTGTTGTTTTGGAGATGGATTATTACTACTAACCTTGGTTGAAACCCTGATGCGCTGGCATCGCTTTTCACCAGTGATCCAGCATGAAAGAGATGAATGTTCTGACCCATCTGCCACGGTGTAATTCGCCGCCGATCTAGGCGGCTAAGATTGACAAGGCGCTCAGGATTTCCGGACAAATCGGTCATCTCGGTCTCCCATCATTCCTGCAGAATGGGTGCCGGTTCCCTGGATGCAGACCATGTAATCAGTGTTGATGCCAGATATTTCTTTTGCAACATCCTTTTCGTCTCTGATCGTATTTGCTGGTTTAAAAGAGGGTTTCCATGAACCCTACTGTGTGCTGTGAGAATGATGGAATTATAGTTGCCATCTTGAGAGTTGGCCGCATAAGAGCGTTCAAGGGGGGTAACAAGGGAAGGGGCAAAAATAAAAAATAAAATAAAAATAAGAGGCCTGGAAAAGAAAAAATAAGAAAAAAAAAAAAAGAAAAGAAAGTAAATATAAAAATAAATAACGCTTTGTGAATTCACTAATGCATACAATGATGATTCATAATGAGGGTCTCATGTTGCGCAAAACACACACACACACACAATCTTGGCTGCACCCCCCCCTCCATTTCCTTGGCCCCTCTTCCACAAGAGAGTCCAAGGCGATCAAGCTATGGACGGACAGCACTTGATGGAGCCCGAATAATTTATCAGTTGGTTCATTCTGTGATAGGGCCTGGCTGTCATGGTTTCGCATGGTTGATGCTAAGAGACGATCATGATCACCAACGACTCGGCTAGCAACCCGAGGAAAATCCTACTCCCTCTGCCGGTCAACCGCTTCGTCGGAACTATGAAGAGATGAAGACCACAATTGATCAAGATGAACCGTGATATATTTTCCCCTGGGATTGGACTCAAGGGAGCCTAGAGGAAAATCGGCTGTAAAGTTTAGAGGAAATTAACGAATAATGACAGACATCTTGTGGCCGTTCTCATGTGGGACAATAGTAGGCTACTTTGTAGAAAACCGGAAGTTGCTCTGTATTGTCAATCAGTGGATCAAGAGCAGATTGGCCCAGCCATTTCTTGTTGTTCAATATTGACAGGCAGGCATCGGATGCAATGATGAGTTGGCAGTTTCGCTTGCTTCGTGCGGCGGGGAACCCATGCCACTTTTACACGAGGCAAAAAGGAAGGAAGAGGAGTTTAACCTTGCAGCGTAATTTGTGGGATCCTTCTTATTGTTCACTGATATCTCCGGGGAATTGAATTTACCAAAGAACACTAGCACCTTCGGAGAGCTGATATCTCTATCCCCCCTTTCACCTGCAGGATGAACGGGCTGCAGCATTTTTCAGTGTGTGCCCGAGCCAGTACATGGTGTTTAAGTCTACCTTTTTATTCCTCTTCTTCTCCTGCTTCATCTTCCTATTTCGTTTAATCTCACATTGTGTGGATGATGACGTGAACTGCATTCAATACGCTCGACCCCCCTTCCCCCTTTCTTCCTACCTCCTTTTTTTTGGCCCCTTTTTCATGCATCTAAAGATGCTAAATATGAAGGATCCAGGCCAAGAATTTCGGCCAAACAACTTATTATTTGCGTATATTATACTCCAAATTTGCATGATGAAGGGATCCTGGATAGGTTTTCTTTTTAATAAAAAAAAGGAAAGAAAGCAGATATTTGAAGCATGTGAAACGGAGGCTGAATTCGGGAGCTGCAGAGAATGGGGAAGAAAAGAGGGGGGAAGGGATGATACCAAAAAGGAAAGTGCCCTCCAGCGTGCAGCATCACAGTAGGAAAAAACAAAAAAAAATTATAGGAAAAGAGATTAAATAAATAAAGATAAAAAATAAAACAAATTTAACAGCCAGTCCATCCATCCATGGATAATATAGTCACAACATAAAATTGACAGCCATGACAGCATCTGTGATAACATTAGCAAAGTCCTGTTATCGGTTGACTGTATTCCTAAATCCCTTGCTTCATACTGTCATCTATACATCCGCGTGGTTGTCGTGAGTACTCCCTATTAGTCTACAGAATACACTACTCAATACTTGCCCTTAATAGAATTACACGCGAGGTTTTTATCATACAAGAATAATAATTATATCTAGAAGGGAAGCGGGGGAAATAATCATAATCTCCTTCCTATAGTACTGGTGGGCCGTGACTTTGGATTTTTATTTTTATTTTTTACTCCATTTATCCTGAATGCAACGCATTTCGATAGAACCTGTTCATTAGCCCACCAATGGTTCGCTTTCAAACCAAAGACGCATTCGTTCGGCAGCTTGATGGGGGATCACATATAAGGGATGAAACGCAGTCAGGCGATCATTGTGATCAAACACATTTATATCTGATCCGTAATCATCCGAATCAAGAAGTGGAAGGCACTTCCACGAGAATGCCGAGGAAAATATGTCCTCCTTAGTGCTGATACTGACGTTGGTAGTGTAGTGCTGGTATTGAACCATGCTTAGGCCTGTTAGAGTATAGCATGTGTGATAGGAATCCGAGGGTCTTGGAGCATAATGATTAGTATAATGAGACAGAGAGCGAGAGAGCGAGAGAGAGAGAGAGAGAGAGAGAGAGAGAGAGAGAGAGAGAGAGAGAGAGAGAGAGAGAGAGAGAGAGAGAGAGAGAGAGAGAGGCAACCTACTTCCCAGGCTTATCACGGAGGCCCCCATATTCTGACTGACAGCAGGCAAGGATATATCTGGTCAGCCCCTCGCGACTGTAAAGATTGCCCGGAGAGGGTCGCTTGGAGGCTGCTGATGGCTGAATTCCGTCTAGTGCAGATTGAATAAGTGGCCAACAGGCCCCCACCCAATGACTGTAACATCCGTCCACCAACTTGTTAGTTCTCCCAGAGAAACCCCCTTCTGGGGCATACTGTCGAGCGGAGAGCCAGGATAGGAGTAGGGGAATATCCATGCATCTATTGTGGTTAGTAATGTCGTATGAAACATAGACCAAGTGCACCCTCTCACCTAGGCAAAGTGGTTTCTGGTTTGCCTAGTATGCACAGGCACGCCAATGCACAGAAAGCATAGGCGCCATGCGCCTCTGAACCGGGACTTCCGGAGATTCCACCTTCGTATGTTTGGCCTATGCTCTGTTAGTAGATCAATATAATGAGCCTGAGCCGGGTTGAGTTGGGCGAACATCTTGATAGGTATTCTGAGAGACCGCTCACAAATGTTTCGAGGCCGTGCTCTCGGGCTTCGGCCTCAGGGGGCAAAGTGAGTGGCAAATCTAGAAGCGAAATTATCACCATCGCACAGTATGCCCCTCTAACTGAAAGTTTAGTAAAATGAACCTGACGCACAAGAGGATAGAAAAGGAAATAGTACCGCACGTCTTCTTCTCCACTCTCACAGATACTGAAGCCACCATCTGGCTGTTTCAACTTTCCGAGCCACCTCCACCTTTTCTTTGGATTAGGACAGAATACATCAAATTTCAATGGTGGAACACATATCCAACTTACATTGCGGGGCGATCGATCAGCCGGAAGGCATCTTCTCCCCCAACCATGGCGAGGGAGAGAACTGTAGCATAGCTCGATGCAACATGAGATATTTGACCATGACCACCCCCAAACCCACCTTCGGGATTTTGCATAGGCTTGAATGACGCGATTGCCCTGAAATAAAAATAGGCTTAGAAGATATGGTATCGGAGTGCAAATATTGCAAGACGAAACAGGGGAGGGCAATATCAGAAAAAAAGCAAAAAGCAGCGGCTTACCGTTCTCGGAATTTACTAACATCTTCCCCTAGTAGACAGAGACCAGCCAGGGCCCAGTAGACCATCCATGGGCGGCTAGCATCCATCCCAACAAAGCCTGACGGGTAATCTTCTAAGGAATCATACAGGTATCCGATATGTTCATCGCGCTGCAAGGAGGGAACCCCATAGCGGTTGAACAAGCCTCTCTGGCTGGGGTGAATGCCTTTCAAGAACGGCAAACATTTATTAATTGTTTCCGTCTGGGCTTCAGTGGTTTCTGTGAGGAGAGCATCTTGGATCAACGACGGCTCAGTAAAGTAGGGCGGGATCTCAGGATGCCTTGAAGCTTGTTCATCGCTCATTTTGACACCCTTTTTGATTGATGAATATGCAGCGGAAGTGGGCACGGTAGAGGGGCTGCTATTCGCCCGAGGACTAGTCCTCTTCTCGGGCTTTCCTGTCTTGGGGTTCTGTGTGGCTGACGGGAAACGAACTTTTCGACGCTGTTTCCCCGCCGCAGGAACGAGGAGAGGCATGGATTTTCTCGGTGTATTATATAAAATTAGCTTTATTTTACTATCCAAACACGAGAGATGGAGGATTCGAGGTAATCATAGCCGTTGTTATGGGCTATCCTTGCCTGCGATTGTTCTTGTTCCATCAATACGGAAGATTCTCGGTAGGGAGTCGAGGCTACCACGCCGCACAGAAGCCACACCACTATTGTTCTTTGGTTGAGCTTCGGGTGGATCTGCCCTTTTGACCCCGCCCAGGAGAGCAAGTGCAAAGCGTTACGCGCTTGGTAAAACACACGCAGTTACGTTGTAGGTTAGGTAGTTAGTTGATAATTCCACAACTGGGCTTTCATTATTACTAAATCAAAAAAAAGGACACTGAAAAAAGAAGAGAAGAAGAGAAACAATATTTTAAGCGCGTTGCACAGTTGAATTTAAAACTCGAAGGCCTACCCTACCTACTACTATCTCCCACCTTAAACCTCAGCGTTTATAAACTTTAGGTATGATGAAATGGATGGAGAGTTCCGAATCCACTGTATCTTACCGTCTCGTTGGTCAACACGTTCTGTCACGGCGTGACCCAGGAAGAAGGGCAAGGATCCCGTGACCCTTTTTTTCGTTTTGTTTTTTCAAATCCTGGAAACGGAAGAGGGACGACTGGCCAAAACGAATCTGGAATCGATCCTCCAGGTACTGACGAGATCGACCCTCCCTGGATACAGCTTTGTATCTCAGTCGAATCTAAATCCTAGATTTTTTAATTTTAAAATAACAGCACGGATAAAAATTAACCTGACATATCTCAGACGTGGATGTTGTGGATTGATTGCCAGGGCTCTTGAGTGGGCTTTCGTGCTTGTCTTACAACTTAATACTCGGGGCGGAGTAAAACAACTCCACACTACTCAAACAAACACGAAAATTTTGGCGGTTGCCCACAATCCCCCAACCTAGATGGTTGAGTTGGACTTGAGAAACCAGACAATCAATGACTATTTTGGAGCTGTGGCGCTCGAGATACCCATGAATCCACGAATTTGAAGAAAGCTATTGATGGCTTGCATCAACCTGGTCAGGATTTAAAGTTATTAGCCCAGTACTAACAATACTTAATACTTAGAGGAAGTTAAGCGATACTATATTTGTGACTTTATCATCCTGACGGCAGTTGCTTCTGGGAGCTATTTACCGTTTTGATGAGCTGCAACCTAAGTCCTACTTAACTTCTTGAATACTGAACAGGCGTGTCTGTCTTGGTATGGAGCATGGAGGATGTAGAACGGTCGGACGGGATGCGCTATGGCTTGCTGCCGCTGGCGTGGTCGCCTGCGAGTCAGAATCAAGTGACTTTGATATTGTTTATGGTTGGCAAATCAATTTTGTTCACTATAATCATGGTGGGGACCCTGGGCTTTGACCTCATACCTCATGCAGAGAGGGTTTTCCTTCCACAGGATGGTCAGCCTTGGAGCTTGCCTTTTTTCCTTTTCCCTTGCCTTATCCTCTCTCTCTCCCTTTTTTTTCTTTTCTTTTTCTTTTTCTTTTTCTTTTTTTTAGTGCCCGTGAAGGATATGCATCCTAACTGGGTTGGTGATAGCCTCTTGAGTCTTGGTTTGTTGAGAAGAGCCATATCTGATCTATCACTCTTTCTCTAACTCTGTCTGGATCGTTAGCCCGGGTTGCCACCCCGCCCTTGCTCATCGGGAAATCTAACGTCGTCTGGCAAGGTGAAAATAAAATAAGTATGAGAAACGGGAGAATGATAATAATAATAGTAGTAATAACAATAATACTCTACAAAGGGATAGGGGAAGATATCCAAAGGGCAAACAAGGAGCCTTCATCTACCTCCCATTACATATAGCCACTACCTTTGTAGTGGGTTCCATGGGTGTATTTATCACTATTAGATTTACTTAAGATTCCCTGTCCACTTACAGCGTGTCTTTCTTGCTAGATGTTGTATCTACCTATGTATCCTACTCAGGATCTCTTTGTTTTTCCCACGTTATCATCATGATATGATGATGATGGCTGTTGTGGCCGGAGATTAACTTGGGACCTAAGTAGGATATTCCTTGATTGTGTAAAATGGTTTGTTATTGAAGATTTGAAGCTACTGCACAGTCAGCCACCTTGTTGGCAATGTGTGCAGCAGTGATTGACCACTAATTAGGACGACAGTTTTTATTCAGTGGACTAGACAACATTAGACTGGATAGATGGATGTATGTATGTATGTTTGGACTTACATACATACACAACAGTACCGAAGGTAGTTGCAGCATTAGATGCTAACTTTCAAATAATAATAATAATAATGATCATGATTAAGATCATTAACCATCATCTTCTTCATTGTCATCATAATAATAACAAGAATAATTAATCTGCTTTAATTTCTTTCTATATTATTTTGTTAGCTTGGTAAAGAAATAACCATTAGATTTTAACTGATGACGATTAAATTACCGAATTTAGCCCTGTCAAAAAGATGACCAAGGGGGACCGTGCTGACTGACAACCTTGTTGTTCTTTGTCGTAGTTTGTATCCGTACTGTCGGCGGGGTCTTTCCGAGAGACTAGCAGATACAGTTAAGTAGTAGCAAGTATCTACTGGGTACCTAACTGGGTAGTTGGTACCGGGTTGTTGCTATTGCCACGCTCAACGAAATGCCAATATTTACCAATCACCAGTCAGAGCCAAGTCAATAATACGAAATCTCAACAGATCTTGACGATTCCCACTGATCTTCCTTTCCCGAATGCTGTTCCCGTGTCTCATCAACGGGACATCCGCACTGCGCCGTGGTACTATTGATAACCCAAAGCTATCTGCCTATCACACACCCCAATATTCGAGCACTTGGTTTTCCTTTGGGGAGAGGGGGAACTAATAATTTGGGAGATTGATTTCGGTTCATGAGGCGTTAATATTGTCATTATCGGAAGTCATTATTTCTGGTCTATCTGAATAACCATGATAATAATTATAATAACTAATAGCAATTGAATGCTGACCCACGAACCAAAGAACTTGAGTCAGTCCAATTACTTGATCCCGTAAGGTCATTGTCCATGGGTCGGAAGCACCGCGCCAAATACAACAGACACGCTTGCTGTATGCACTCTGTACGCAGGTGTATATTTGGCTACCAGGACCTTACCACTTCCATCAAGACTGATTTCCATAAAAGGAAACCCCAGGTTCACCTTCTTTCAGAGTTGTCCATTCAAAATCAGGAATGATAATCATGAGACTCATCAATCGGAATCTTAGTGGCTGGCTATTCATTCATCTTCAGGCTTACTTCCGTACCACTAGTATTGTAATCTGGGTAACGGCTCCCAGGGTTCAAGGAGGGCGTGTCCACTATGAGGTCCAGCATCCTTAGTTTCTCCAACAGAGAGCGTGTTTAGACCAACACGATGATTCCAAGTTACAGGCATCTGGGTGAGGGGAAACTTTCGGGAGCGGCAGGCGTGGCATTTGAGAAGAGCGTTTAATACGGTTTTTCACGTCATTGCCATGAGCCCTCGACGAATGACCCAGCCCAGCCCCCACTTTGATAGCGATAACTCCTTCCTAGGATCCCCTAGCGTATCTCCGACCGACGCAACTCCCGCTTCACCGCTGCTTTGCTCCCCACCGCTCCCTGCCCACCATGGCCTCATCCTATCGTCTACTCTCTTCTTCTCCCTTTTGCATCCCCGGATTCTGGGCTTTCTGCTCACCCGAAGCCCTTTGTCCTTAGGCTTCGTTGTCAAATCCCTTCTTGATCCCTTATTTGATTTTTGTACCACCCGTCTGCCTGTCGCTTTTTTTTTTTATTTTTTTTTTATTCGGTTTCCTTTTTGAAGAGGAAAAATAAAAATAAAAATAAATAAAACCACTCTATCAGTGGTAAACAGTCAGTTGTGACAATATGTCAAATGTTGATATGAACAGTGATGGCTTCATCAGCCTTGATTATGACTCGAGGGCCTTTATTCAGCCTCAGTCATGGCCAGTAGCGGTGGACCACCAGGCCTCCCAGCGAACTGATGGAGGACGAGATATCTCGCCCTTGCAAACCAGCGGTCACGCCTTTGAACAATCAGTAACTGCCCAGGATCCAAACCTCATGGTTGACTGGCAATTTCAACACTTGCAACCCCACCTCCAGTACTCTCACGAGGAACCTTCGTCAGCGCCCCAGTTCACAACAGCAAGCTTTGGCATGCCCGTCCACTCATCTCCCGTGGATCTGATGTCAGGACCGCACGGGCAGATGAATGCAAACGTACTAGACAGTTCGTTTCTCTCGCTAGCCGGGCCCGTTGATATGGTCTCTTTTCCATATCAAGATCTTCAAGCTGACCTAATTGGGTTCAATGGTCTTCCTGACATGTCTTCCTACCCGGCTCCACAAAATATGCTTGACAGCAGCTCACCAACAGAGAGTTACCTTGAGGTTCGGTCCCTATCAAGTAGCGACAATGGATGGAGCACTATTGAACCCCGCCGGTCAACCGATTTTCCGTTCCCAGACCAAGTCTTCATCAATCCCACTCAGACGCTCCATGATCGAAGTCTTTCAGAATCTTCCTACTCGACATCCTATGGCAGCTTTGTCGACGTTAACCCCATCAACTCCCCTTGCTCAGAGAACAATTTTGAGTCTGCCTTCAGCAATGCCATGACTCGACGCGTTTCATATGACCATACTTCTCACGGCTCACAATCTCCCACCGCGGTAAGCCCAGTTGCAATCGTCCGACCCATCCAGGCTTCGGGAAAGAAACAATCATCATCCCCCTCTCGGTCAGCCTCCTCACAGGCCTCTTCTGCCTCCCCCCCGAGTAGGAAACCCTCTCGTAGGAGTCCAATTGCTGCCAAAACCGCGGAGACTAAGGTCCGTAAGCAATCCCAAAATGGCAAATCGGAACCTACCGAGAAGCGAGTTGGAAAGCGCAAAGGTCCTCTTAAACCCGACCAGCGAAAGCAAGCTAGTGAAATACGGAAGCTGAGAGCGTGTCTTCGCTGCAAATTCCTCAAGAAAACCGTAAGATCGCCTTTGAGCTCTGAGATATTCCATACCTCTTGGATGAAGAAAACTGACAATAGAATCAGTGTGACAAAGGTGAACCATGCGCTGGCTGTCAACCTTCACATGCCCGGCTTTGGCAAGTGCCATGCACACGTATCGATATCAAGGAAATTGGTTACTTTATGAAGGATTGGAAGGCAGATTATGAGCGACATATCACTCTTGCATTTTCGGTCGGAAATATCAAGGGATTCTCGGAGCACGAAAGGACGCTTTTTATCACTCACGGTTATGGCCAAGTCCTCCCAATCAAGGCTCGCGAAGTATATGTACGGGATGAACAATGTTTCAATATTGACTGGGTGGAATCGATGCATCGAGAGCCTACTGAGTACGAAGTTGAAACCGCCAAATTATCTGCGGGCATGGAGGGCATTTCGCACGCAATGTTGTCCGATTACCTGGATCGTCACATTGACGGCAACGGCACGTTTGAGAAGTTTGTCGACGACTATTTTGAGGGCACTCCATTCCTGACTCAGATGCTCAAGACTGCCTTCCGCTACTATTTCCGCACTAAGTTGCCTGTGATTCGGAAGGCTCTTAAGTTGATCATTGCCTACAATCTGACACTTCACGTCACTATGGTGGAAGGCTTGGGTGAAGAAGAAGGATTTCTCGGGAAAATTGAAGACAATTCATCTAAGTTCAGTGGTAAGACAATGGCGCCAGTCATGATCAACTTCCAGATCAAGTGTGCTATGGCGAACATGTGGAGAGAGCTGCAAAAGGATGTTTTGGAGGAGTTATCCAGCCTCTATTCGAGTGTCTATAGTGGAGATAAGCTGAAGAACTGGCCCACCATTTTCATCCTCGCGTCGATATTATTAGCCGTTTGGGAGGAGATGCAGTTCGATTGCCATTATCGAACACCTGTAAGTTCTTAAAATAACACTTGAGCCAGATGTGTGAGTGAAAGATACTAACATTTCCTCTTCAGGATGCTACTGCCGTGGAGAAATTCTGCACCGATATGGAGACTACTCCGGTCGGTGTCATTGTTGGACTCTTCCAAGCGATCTCCCAAAAGCTTCCCGCTTTTACTGATTGGGAGACGCAGAAGCACCACCATCTGCTTCACTCGAATCCTGATGTTTGCAATGCTATGACTGAGGTCCGCCAGCATGTTACGCAATTCGGTAAGTCCGCCCCTTACCTTTCAAGAATGTCCACTGCCTTAGGCATTGATACTAATACCATTGCAGAAACCTATTTGCGCGGTCGCTCCACTTCAAAATTCAATCGTTCAGATTTTGATTGTTTATCAAACAAATTCATCTCAAGACTTGTTATTCGCGCAAACTAAAGAATTCTTAAAGAAATCAACAAAAAGATATATTGGAAGCATATATGTTACGGCTCGGCATTTTCACACAACATGAAAAGATGAGATATGCCAGCATTCATGATTATGAGACTCGCGATAAAGCCATGAGCGACTTCTTTTACTATATTCGCATTTTACTGTCTCGGTCCCTTTACCCTCTTTTGTTTCTTTTTTCCTCTTTTTTTTTTTTTTTTTTTTTTACGGGATATGGTTTTCTGTTTTCATTGCAAGCTCTAACCTGCAGCATCTGATTATATTTTCATTTATTTTTCCACCTGTCGATTCTCTCCTTCCTTTTCAGTGGTATACCTTTGTCGCACAGTATTTACGGCAGCGATGACGAGGATCACGAATGTCACGATATTGTACGGTCACGAAATGTTCCACAGCAAGTCATGATGACAACTGAGTTGTCGAGTCATGCTGGAGGCTAGTTCTCGCTTCATGACGCTGTATGTTTGCATTTGTGTACTTGATTTAGCGTGTGTGAGTGTGTTTGTGTCTTTTTCTGAAGACTTTTTTGAGTATTCTGTTTTAGTATTAGGATGTTGATGGCTCACAAAAGTTGAGCGTGAGAAAGAGAGAGAGCGAGAAGAGAGAAAATGCGCCGGGAGATTTTGGGCTCCCAGAACGCGCACGTCCGATCCTTCTTGTCTCCAGTTTATACTACGCTTTATAGTACGTTTTTAGGTACTAGATTATGATATATGGACTGTAGTTAATGTTTTTTTTATTCTTACTTAGCAAATCAATTCATTTAATAGCTTCTTTCTGCTATGTATTGCAGGCTTGCTCTAAGATACATGGATCGATAGCTCTCAGTTCCACACTCACATAGAATTACGTATACTAGCTCTGGGAGATTGTGAACTTGAGATGCAATAATTGGTAAGACTGCATCTGACCAGGGAGGCATACTTCTCGCATGCAGGTAGCTTTCGGAGATGTGGATATCATTATCCACGTGTTTACTCGAAAGTAGTGAAGAGTAAAAGTTCTCGAGAAGTGATAGCCGGAAGCCTGATTACTGTATTCCCTTATGATGAAAAAGCCCAAATAAAGGCAAACCTAAGTTAGATATGTAGAAAATAAGGACCTAGGGTGAGAGGCGGCCGTTGGATAAGAAGCGGGGAAAAGCAAGGACAGCTGTTCCAGCCATTGATTTGAGACAAATGGCAGCCTCCTTAGAGAATGTGTACAACCTACTTCACCTCCTGGAATGCAGGTAATACACCCACACTCTGGCTAGCTGCTATTAATTGATGATGGTCGCGGATGTAGGAAAGGCTAAGGAAAGGATGAGTTGTTACCATGTGCACGCGTTACGGAAAGCGGGGGAGCAAGCCGGATCCGAAGATCACCTGACCAATTTCTGGCCTGGGGCCGTCGTAAGCGCCTCACTAGACCCAACTAGTACATATTAGGTGGGGGGTTAGTTTGGTTAAGGAGGTTCAAGGAGTGTCCACTGGGGCGCTTCCCTGCTGGACGATAAGAGGAACAATGACGTGTGCTGTCATTTCTCCAAGATGTCGCTACCCATCACGAAGAGATTAGTTTATAGACGAAAACTTACTCTATTGCCGGCGTCCTTCCCAAGTCAATAAATATTGCTGGGTTTTGCTTTTCCACTGTTGTCACGGGGCAATGTTCTATTGTCAGAAGAGGACATAAATTCCAGTTGGGGTAGAACTGGTGGCGTCAGTGGCGGGTGCGGACGGAGTTGACCTGACCAGGATGAGTCCCCTGCAACTGATAGGTTATCTGCCCTTCCAAGGTACCTACCAACGCCCAATTCGCCAACTCAATAATAATAGATAATAATGTTTGGCTGAATTCAGACTTTTTTTTTTATCCCGAAAGAAGATTTATCTTGGGACGGTCAGCCGGGGGAAGATGCCTACGAATAAAGAACTTCCTCTTAGTAAGGCAGACACCTACCTGCCTGGGTAGGTGCACAGTAATTGACTGGTTGGTGGCAGTGCTTCTGAGTCATCCGGTACTTACCTAGATGGCTAGAATTTCCTTTCAGTTTAAAAATAAATATTAATTATTATTAATCTGTTCGGGCGTTACTATTGGAAATTTAAGTGACGGAGGAAGAAAGGATCGGCCGATGAGTGGCCAGAAGGACAGAGAATGTCCTGGTAGGAGCCAGAAGCCAAAGACGTGAATGTTAATTAGGCATGGATAAATCCCGCTTCAGCCTTTCCTTGACATCACGTTATCGGCCTATCGCTGACCGACCCTGACTAAGTGGCTTCGCCTCCCCTCATCTCCTTCTGGGCAGGTACTTAAGCCTTTCCTCTCTCCTCTCTCCTTCTCTCGTGATCATCTCTTCCATCATCCATACTTCTCTGTGTGAAGGGTTCTCCATCTACCTATCCCCCCCCCCGTTCTAATCATCAAACTCCCTCTTCTCTCTTCCTAAGACTATACCCCAAACGCTGTAACAACTGCTTCTTATTGTCGTCACCATGCAAATCTTCGTCAAGACCCGTAAGCATTCAACCCAGGCTCATCCCCTCTCCTCTCAAGCAACATTTCCTGACTGACTTCTTCTGTTCCCGCATTTAGTTACCGGCAAGACCATTACTCTTGAGGTTGAGTCGAGTGATACCATCGACAACGTCAAGACCAAGATCCAAGACAAGGAGGGTATCCCTCCTGACCAGCAGCGCTTGATTTTCGCTGGCAAGCAGCTTGAGGATGGTCGCACCCTTTCCGACTACAACATTCAGAAAGAATCTACCTTGCACTTGGTTCTGCGCCTGCGTGGTGGAATGCAGATTTGTAAGTTCACCCGAAATTTGCCACCGTGTTGCTCGTACCCACCCCATACACATGCTAATGACCCATTAACAGTCGTCAAGACTCTCACTGGCAAAACCATCACCCTTGAGGTCGAATCTAGCGATACCATTGACAATGTGAAGACCAAGATCCAGGATAAGGAGGGCATCCCTCCTGACCAGCAGCGCTTGATCTTCGCTGGTAAGCAGCTCGAGGATGGTCGCACTCTGTCCGATTACAACATTCAGAAGGAGTCTACTCTTCACCTTGTCCTTCGTCTCCGTGGTGGTATGCAGATCTTCGTCAAGACCCTCACCGGCAAGACGATCACACTGGAGGTCGAATCCTCCGACACCATCGATAACGTGAAGACAAAGATTCAAGATAAGGAGGGCATCCCCCCAGACCAGCAGCGTCTGATCTTCGCTGGTAAGCAGCTAGAGGATGGACGTACGCTCTCTGACTACAACATCCAAAAGGAGTCTACTCTACATCTTGTCCTTCGTCTCCGTGGTGGTATGCAGATTTTTGTCAAGACTCTCACTGGGAAGACAATCACACTGGAAGTCGAGAGCTCTGATACTATTGACAATGTGAAGACAAAGATTCAAGACAAGGAGGGTATCCCACCAGACCAGCAGCGTCTCATCTTCGCTGGTAAGCAGCTAGAGGATGGACGTACGCTCTCTGACTACAACATTCAGAAGGAGAGCACACTCCATTTGGTTCTCCGTCTCCGTGGTGGAAACTAAATGTCTTTTCTTTGAATAATTTCTATATTTCACTCTTACGGCTCATCTATGGGTTAAATGACCTGCATGGCGTTGGATGGGTTCTTCCTTTATTCTTTCATTATCGGTTTATTATGGGCATACCTTCTTTGTTACCTTGATGGTACATCATGATTCAATCCTTTAGCTACTACAATGGAATGTATCTTACATACCAATTCCCTCTCGTTCCCTCATCTATTGTAGTTTTTTTTTTGCCACAGTAAAGTATTGAAAAACGGCAACCCTTTATTGGGGCTGTTTAAAATGTAATCTCAGATAATTCTTCCACTATAAGTTCTTCATAGTAAACCTAAAGGAAAATAAAAGAAAATAAAAGAAAATGCATCAAGTCGCCAAAAACAAAAGGCGATGTTTCTAAAGCCTTACTACGCTGATTGACACGTGATCGAAACGTCAACTAAAGTGGCGGGAAAGGGAGTGAGTGTAAAGTATGGAGTCATAACGTGCCGAGTTTGCGGGGTTTACTGACTTTGCGCAACATGAGCATCAACCGGAATGCCATCGTACTTTTATCACCTTGCGGTCGAATTATTTGCTCGCCCACAGTCTGACCTAAACAGTGCTTCACTAGCGACCAACTGGCTACCTTCAACCTCCTTGTCGTTTGACTCTGCATGTGAAGCTCTCCTCCCGTTCCAGAAGCGACTCCCGGGCCCAACACAGCGAAGCTTGCGCAATTATTCAAACAAGAAACACCAATGTGATAGCTCACCTCAATCACCTAGTGAAATCCGCAACCGATCCACCGGCACGTCCTCGACCCCCCTCCTTACCGGCACATCGTCCTGGACTATTTCATCCACAAGCGCCTCCGACTTTGAGAAAGATTCACGGCTTGACAAAGTTTCTATTGAGTGCATCGATATGATACCGTCAGTCAGGAAGGATCCTGTCACTACGGGTATTGGGACCGACATTCTGGGTGGCCTCCGCACCAAGGGCCAGTACATCCCCCTTGACCAGGAGACCTCGGAGAGTGTTTGGGGTATTGTCCACCTATATCGGGATGCGCAGGAGACACCGTACCTGATCGAGGAAGAATACCCGGCTTATCTAAAGGGATCAGCGGCTGCAAGGAGGAGACATGATGAGCTTGGAGCCAGCACCAGTAGCAGTGTGCCTCCTCCAGAAGTTCAGCCTCTGCATCCTGATGAGGACTGCACAACTCTCTGTGTTCTGGCAGTCCCGTCGTATATGTCTGCGTCGGATTTTCTAGGGTTTGTGGGCGAAGCTACTATGGATGATGTGAGCCATTTTCGTATGATCAGAACCGCGAGGGCAAACCGATATATGGTTTTGATGAAGTTTCGGAGTGGGAAGAAAGCTCGGGAATGGCAAAAAGAATGGAATGGTAAAGTTTTTAATAGTATGGAGGTTAGTTATATGGAGATATACATATATAATTTGCCCCCCCCTTTTTCTTTTTTCATATCGGATTAATTGATAAATTCTGATGCTAACTTTTATGTCATTTTTGTCTATCAGCCTGAGACATGTCATGTTGTCTTCGTTAAATCTGTTGAGATACAGGCAGTAGACCCAGATATCTCCTCCCCTCCCCCACCTCCCCCCCAGGCAGCATCGGCCCCCCATGCCTCTGCGAGCCCCCAACGAACAACGTCAACCTTGGCGAGTCAAACAGGTTCCATATCTTCTGCAACGCTCTCGATTAAACCCCTAGCCCCTCCTACCCCCGCACTCATTGAACTCCCAACTTGCCCTGTCTGCCTTGAGCGAATGGATGAGACTACCGGGTTGCTCACCATCATATGCCAACACGTTTTCCACTGTACATGCTTACAGAAATGGAAGGGAAGTGGATGTCCTGTTTGTCGATATACTCAAGATGAATTTCGCAAGACGAACCAGGGCATCTCTTCAGACAACGAGCCTGCAGAATGTAGCGTATGTCATTCGGATATCAACCTTTGGGTTTGCCTCATTTGCGGTAGTGTTGGCTGCGGACGTTACGATGGAGCCCATGCCTTTGCACACTACAGTCAAACTTCCCACGCTTTTGCCATGGATCTGTCCACGCAACGTGTTTGGGACTACGTCGGTGATTCATATGTACACCGAATTATTCAAAGCAAAACGGACGGCAAGCTAGTGGAGCTACCTGCCGCCGACAACAGCGCACTTGACCCACCCGATTGGACCGACGCTGTTCCACGCGAAAAGCTGGAGAATATGAGCGTTGAATACACACACCTTCTTACTAGCCAGCTTGAGAGCCAACGAGCCTATTTTGAAGACATAGTGGAACGCGCGGTCGACAAAGCATCGCAGGCGAGCGCAGCAGCTGTTTCCGCCCAGGAGGCTGCAGATACAGCCACGGCGACTCTTAGAAGTATAGAAGCTCAATACGACAAACTGTGCAATGAAACAATCCCTAGCCTTGAACGAGACAAGATTCGGGCCGAGAAGCGTGCAGAAAAGTTCGAGACAATGGCGCGCAAAATGGAGCATGAATGGCGCGAGGAAAAGACGATGAACGAGAGTCTGATGGAGCGGATTAACCATCTCACAGCGGAAGTCGAAACACTCAAGGTCACCAATTTAGATCTGACCGAGCAGAATCGTGACCTGACTTTCTTCATCAGTGGGTCGGAGCGACTGAAGAATCAAAGTGAGGAAGTCGTGCAAGGCACAGTTAGTGTGCCTGATCCACCAAGTAATTCGAGAAAGAAAGGCAAAGGAAAGGGGAAGAAGCATTAGCGCCATCAAATCCTCAGCTATCAGCACTATTCATCTAGAGGGAAGACCTCTTTTTCTTTGGCGTAATGATAAACGGATTGCCCAAGCTAACTAGGAGGACTAACGTAATGCATAAGCACGGAAAAGACCTCAGCTTTTTACATCAATCTCTTAAAAATTCTGGGTCATGATAAGAAGCAGTTATCGGCTCTTCGATATCGATTAGTTTTCACAACCTCAATTAGAACTGACATAACATATAATAAAAATATCTCGAAGAAATAATAATACTCTGGTTCATCAATCTTTTTTCATTTTTTATTCCTCTGATTATTATACAAGAACCTCTTGAACCACATAATATCCATGTTTTTATGATCGAACCCAGTCTCTAATAATACAGTTAAGACAAATAGAACAATATATATGATGGCTAGGAAAAGGGGATGCAATGGCTATACCCCCTTTCTCACAGCCCAGAAGTAATTCCCCCAATCTTCTGAACCTCCAACAAACTTCCACCCTAAGCCAGGGAAATACATGACTCCAGAACACTTCCACTTCATTCCTTGCAAGGCCTTGCTACCAGCCCTTGTCAATTCCCCATCACGGCACCGCATGAGACCTTCCTGGGCCCACGATTCCAGCTCATTCGGGTTGACAAACTTGCTCCACTCATGCGTACCTTTCGGTACGACACCGATAGGCCACGGTGCCTCAGCAATCACCTGGTTCACTAAGAAGGAAGGGAAAGTTCGCGCAATCGTGGATCCGATTAGCCACCCGCCTGGTTTTAGGAGTTTGAGGCAATTTGTGAGGAATGTAAGTGGGGATGATGAGCCTGCATTGGCATCGATATGTTCTATCACTTCGAAGAGGGTTATAACGTCGTACAGCTGTTTTCCTTCCTCTTCAGTTGGTCTCTTGTTCTTCTGGGCTTCGATGGCATTGTTGTTTGATTGAGGGGAGCATTTTTGTAGCGATCCAGCGACCACATCCTCAAGGGTGCAATTCACGTAACGGAACCGACCATCACGGAGATGCGCAGAAACTTTGGGATCTGTACAGGCGTGGTCACGGGCGATCTGGATTAGAGTGGCGGTGGGGTCAATGGCGGTTATAGATGCGGCGCGCGTGTGTGTTAATGTTGTTGCCGTCTCTTTTGGACAGGAAGAGGGGATTGTTCTTGCAAGGGATTCGGCGAAGATGCCACCGCCGCAGCCGACATCGAGGTAATGGAGGGAATTTGTTGTGGTGGATTCATGGGTTTCGGATAGACAGGATGCGATAAAATCGTGTCGGAGGGGGTTCATAAGATGGAGGACTCGTGAGGGTCCCATAGGATCCCACCAACTACTAGCGAGGGAGGAGAAATGTGAGACTTCATCAGCGGAAACGGAGGAGGTAGAATGGGCGCGGCGGGGATTGATGGTGCGGAAGAGGGTGAGGTTGCGAAGGACAGTTGGAGTTGGTCGGAGAGGAGTCATCTTTTCGTTTTTTTTTTTTGTTATTTCTTTCTTTCTTATTTTCCCCCCTTGGGATATACTATTTGAGAGATACGCAGCGGTTAGGGACCCTGCTAGGACTATTATCCGAGAAATATTGATTATGATATCGGGAAGGAGGAAAGAGGGGAAAATGACAACTGTAGATTATATTTGTGAGCTATGGAGTGGGAAAATAATAATTGACAGAAGAGAATCAAAGTGATACAAACCTAGAAGAGATTACTCAGGGGCCAATGCATTTTGGATTACGATGCGCCTTGAAGATTGGGTTGTGCTTGAATCTCAAATTGAAGCCGAAAATCAAATCATAAAATATCGGTGCCTCAGGAATAATACGCCAAGACTTTAACTTAGTGGAACTAATTAAAATAGGAAATCAACTATCACGCCCCTCAACCAGCTCGGCCAACGGTTTCAATATACATAAACAAAACAGACGAAAAAAGAGACTAAGAAAAAACTTTTTATAAAAAAAAAGAACTAAAAATAAGGCACCGCAATATGTCTGTCCATCAACTTTGACAGATCCCCCAAGAACAAGCTCGCCACAACTGCAACGGCTGCAAATGCAATACTAATCAGATATACTTTCTGAAACGCGGGCCCAAAGGTCGCTAAGACAGCTTCATGAAGTAGATGGAGCTTCTCTGGCGTATCAACCTCTGGTATTCTCTGGACATACTCGGAGAATGGGATGCCCGTTAGGCTAGGTATCATCTCCTGCAGCACAGTAGTGTTGTAGATGCCCACCTGCAGCGCGACGGGGACAAATTCTTCATACGCCTTTGCGGTAAGCGTGGCAACAAATTGGTTGTAAAAGATACTGTTTCCGACGACTTGGCCTGCAGCACGGAGAGCGACAGTCAACGACGTTGCAGTCGCTATCAGATCGTCGGGTGAGATGACTGTGACAATGATCTGATTAGGGACAAGGACGCCACCTACGCCTATCAGGCCGATTGTCAGAGGGGCCCAAACAGTGTTGATATTGTGGGTATCGGTTGCAGCCATACAAGCGATTGCTGTATCAAGCACATGAGGTTAGTTTATTTATTTTGTCATATTATTATTACCCTCTAACAATGAGTTCCTCTTTTCTTTTCAGGAAAGAGGGGGGTGGGGGGGTTGGTGCTGGTGTTTTCACTGACGAACCTGTTCCCTGGACAACGCAAAATATTGTCATTATTGCACGCAGGTGCCTCTTGAATAGTGAAACTGTAACTCCAGAAATCATAGCACCTCCTAGGATACAAAACCCAAACGGTAACGTTCGGATACCTGCCTGTAGGTGGGTAGAGTCATAGACGGCGATTGATTCCAACACCCAGAAGAAGAGTATTGGAATGTAGTTGATTCCTGCCATGAGGATAACAAGCATCAGGGCTAGAAACGCCCGAGGATGCTTCAGAAGGCGGCCTGGAAACATAGGATAGGGAGCCCAGAAGTACTCATAAGCACAAAAAAGCAACACAAGACAGCCTCCGACTACCAGAAGGACTACGACTTGTGGTGCTCTCCATGAGTATGCCTGCCCCGCCCAGTTCAACCCGATGAGGAACAAGAGGATCCCCAGTGTGATGATGAAGCCTCCAAGGAAGTCAATGCGCTTAAGCTTCTGGGCGTGTGTGAGGCCCGCGGAGTTAGTTCGTGGTGGTGGGTTATAAAAGATTCCGATAACCACGGCAGTTAAGAAGTTCCAGACCGCAATCATGCATCCACAGTATCGCCAGCTATATTGCGCTAGTAGCTGTCCGTACATTGATGCCGGGGTGAATGGTAGGAAGCTTGAAACCAAAAGTGCCGCGTAGTATCCTCGAGTCTCGGTGGGGACCAGCTCTGTGATGACGGAAATAGCCATCAACTCTTGAACAGCAGCTCCGATTCCAGCAAAGACCTGGCCAGCGATGAATCCATCGCCATTAGGGGTTGCCGAGCAGAGGATCATTCCAATCATGGATGCCAGCACCCCCAGCAAAGTGACTGGCTTTCGCCCGTATAGATCAGCAAAGGGCCCAGCAAACGGAGCGATGACTCCTTGTGACACTAGACTAGCAGAAAAGAACCAAATTAGGTTATCTCCCGCATTCAGAGTGACCGCAACATTGCTAACTATTGCCGCAAAAATCAAAGCGCACACTTGGGAGCCGACAAAGGCCATACCAAACCCGATCACAATCATCAAAAACCTGACGTTGCTGATCTATTAGGGTACATGATGTCAGAATGCAGACACTAGACCTGTCCAATAGGGGACAACGAACCGTAATTTGGCTAGCACCATCACTCAGACTATTCTCAGTCTGTCGACTGCTCGTCTTGAAGTCCCCAACAACATTTTTGCTGCCAACTAACTCAACAAAATTCTCTCCAGACTTGCTCGTTGGACTATCAGCGTCCTGAGTGTTCTTTTCCAGGTCAGAACTCATTTTTGCGAGCCGGAACTGATATCTATATCGAGTAATCCGAGAACCTAGAGCGAAACAGACAAGCCTGGATATACTTAGCAGGCAGAGGATAGAGCACCAATATATACTCTCTCAGACATCTTTGGTTGAATCGCCCCCAAAGTCCAGGTGACCAGGATTACCACCCTGATAATCATAATGATTCGATTCCATAGGATAGCAGGATGCCGCTCGTTCTCCCGCTCGCCCTATCCAGTTTCAAGTCTTGCCTCGCTTGTTATTTCAGTACTGCAGCCAAGAGATGCAAAAAATTTAAGCCAACCACTCCTAGGTTACTTTCCTGTACCGAGCACATCCTTCTCTAGGAGCTCTGCGCCAGTCAGTAGCTTAGACAAGCGAGAAAGGCGGGGGAGATGGTCGGCCACGAGACAGCACCAAAATGAACCATCCATACAGATGTAGATCCCAACGCAACTTTTCAAGAAACGTTTTCACCAATAACGTGCTAGGAAATGGTCATGGCTAACAAGTCAACGGTAAGTCAATCTCATACACCATTCCGTTTCACGTCATTACATTGGATCATTGATACGATTGATGCTGCATGGAAGAGTATCCTTCCAAAACTCAAACTTTTGATTTTTAAGGGTAATGTCCAGAAAATTTGGACCCTTCAAAACTGAAACCAACCCATCCATCACCTTTTATTTATCTCCTGGTTTGGTTCCATTCGAGTCCCTGCACCAAGCTGGCACAGATAAGAGCTGGGGGGGGAAGGCACAATTTCGGGAGAGACATGCCGAGAACCTTTTCTTTATTCTTTTTTCTCAGTTAATATTTTTTTTTTTCCTTTTACAGACTTAACATAGGTAAATTATTGGACTACATTCAAGCAAGTTTGCGGGGAAAATAGTCACAAGCACACCTCGTGACTATATATGAGGATCTTTATATTGGAGGTTTGTTATAGGTACACCATCAGAGGCTACCCAGCACCAATTCTACAATGTGTATGCAAAATGACCTAAGAGTTGGGCAGAAAGGCCCAAGTCGGTTTTACCAGGCGAGGATCTTCAAGCACGGTTCGAAGATTGGACCTTCTCCCATCGGATACTGAATGGACAATCAAGCTCAAATATTGAATCATTTAGCCAAAAATATTTTCTCATTCAATATTTACATGAATGGGAATACCGAACGCCCTTCCCTCCTGGGCGTGAGTCCAGCTTTACAGAAACCGATTTCCGAACCCGAGTTGTTGGTTCCTACTGATGAGCCTTGTTTATATCGGAAACAAGCCTGTGTTTCATCATGAATCTGAACCCGATGTTGCTTATTGAGTGATCTATTCATGTCATCGGTCATTCGCTTAGGTAAAGATGAAGATGGCCTAGTTATACGTAGTTAAATTTGTATGAATAGAAGATTAGTCCCTGGGGGGCGGTCGATAGAAGCAAGTAAAGGCGACATGTACCCAATACCAATATTTATAAATCTCCAATGTAAATTACATATAATAAAGGACAAATAGGAAAGATAAGAAGACAGATGATAATAGTAATATCGACAATAACAAGAATAACACATCCTCGGCCATTCCAAGTGCCATATCGGCAGTTAAACAGGCCGAGGAGAAAGTGGTTTAAGTTTGTCGGCATTTAAGCTCGTCACGCTATTGGTGGTGACACCAAGTATACCTCCCACTACACATACATACCTACACCTAAAGTACACCTACATGACCTCTATATTTGTTGCTGAGAGAACTACTCCTCGATCCAAGTATATAGTTGCTTCACCTTTCCGATCAGAATCCATTTACAACTGCAATTTGGATCATTCATGATATCTCATCGACAAACGTATAGAACCCACTGGCTACATAAGGCACAAGCAGAAAGGCTTGTGTGGAAGCACGAACTATAATCATGTCGTGAAACAACTGCGAGTTTCAACAACCCCTGCTCAAAAATTGAGAGAGGAAATAATGATTGCCGTGATTCATTTTTGGTCCCCCGCCATCTTCACTTTATGTTGTGGTTTAATTAAAAGCAGTCAATGAGACCCCTCATTGATGGTGCAAGCTACATGCGAACAACGGTTGGTACCTGTGAGGATGGCTGGGTACATATCTTCGAAAAACGTCGATGAATTCGATACCAACCCCGGACCCTCACTAACGGCATGGGACCTTTGCTTGACACTTGTTGTTCTAGCAGTATACGCTCCTCTTTCAATTCTTACGTCGATATGCCAGAAAGGCATGTTTCTTCAGTGGAACCAGCTAGCCGAGCATATACAGCATGAACTCATCATATGGTTGGTCGCTTGATAAACCTAAATACTACACACATGTCTTAAGGAGCGGGAGGGAGAGTGTGATTAGGATAATAACTAACCTCTAAGGACGCTTACAAAATCAGTCTGGGCTGTCATCTCCCCATGGCTATGATCCAGCGATTTCAAGTCCGCAAGGACGACCTCCCATGGCGATCTCCCCGCTACGCTCACATCCCCTCAGCGCTTCAGCGAAAGGTTCAAACCCCACAATTTGCCGCATACTGGATCACCGACACTCGTCCTCAAGACGCAGATCTCATTCTCTTCCACTTTCATGGTGGAGGCTATGTTCTCGGTCACCCTCTCGAGAATGCCACTGAGTTGCTCCTGATCGCCGAAACCGTCACGAAGAAACTAAACCAGAATGTGGCCATCCTGTCACTAGAGTATAGCCTTGCGCCCCAGGCCGCGTTTCCAACACAGCTCACCCAGGCCCTTGCCGCATATACCTGGCTCACCGAAGATCAGGGCCTAGACTCTGAGAAGATATACCTTATTGGCGAATCAGCCGGCGGTCATCTCGTCCTATCCCTGCTTGTTGCCCTCCATCATCAGTTTCTTTTTTCTCTCGGCGAGAAATCATCCCTCCATTTTCCGAAGCCTGGTGCTGCCCTCCTGATCAGTCCGTGGGTGAACTTAAACCCACGTGGTATCCCCTTTGGACTAGAAGGCACCGGCAGTGACAGTAGCCAGGTGACGCAAGCCAAAGGTCCCACCAGATCAGTTGCTTCAGACGCCAGATTTAGAAAAATGGTCGATCGATTTTCCTGGGCGGCGTTTCGGGGCACGCCGATAGAGTTTCGGGCGCTCTATGGAAATTTCGCGGCTGTAGCGGCCCAACGTGGCTCGTGGGGGGAGATCCTCCCTTCCAAAACATGGGTTTCGGCTGGCACAGAGGAACCCTTGTTTCGGACAGATATTGAACTGTTTGTCGACTGTGCGCGACGGGATGGAGCCGAGAAGGATGAGCGGGAGGTCCTATATGAGGTGAAGGAGGGGGGCGTGCATGTGTGGCAGACCGTTGAGGCTAGGCAAGGTGAAAGGCAATTTCTTTCTTCTTTGATAGGTGGAGATGACGATCCGAGGCTCCTGTCTGGGTATCGACATATCGCGGGTGTGATTTCCACTTGGTTAGAGATAGGGAGAGAACAGGGGGGGATCGGGATTGAAAAGTCTTGAAAAATAATTGTATATATCTATTTATCTAGTTATATCGGGTTGATACTCCAGGATACATGCTACTTGCTCCACAAGGGCTTATGTAGGTATGGTATGTACATACATATATGTCCATGTCATGCGCCGATTCGAGGGATTGCATCTACATCATGTATGCATGGTGCACATATGTCCCTTATTCAGAAGATGCGTGCCTCGATAGGAATAATGAGAATGTTATCATTACTTAATGAATTGATAAGAACATGACTCGTGTATACGCCAGTCGAGCTCTTTTGCTCCCAGATTGATGTACAACTCGCACTTTTATTTTTATTTAACTGAGTTCCTATGCTGCATGTATACAGAAATAGGGTTCAACGCTTTACTACTATGGAGCTCACATGTATAACGATAATTTTTGATAATTCGCAGAGATTGGCATCATTTCAAGCATCAATCAAATCCTGTTCTCATTTCATTCCGCATTTGTCGATGAGGAGAGAGAGGAGAGCGCGTGAGAACCAAAGGGTTTCTAGAAAGGGGCTAAAATAAGACACGTCCCGCTAATTACTATTATTACTAGCATGGACCCAGGAAAACCTGATAGAATTCCAACTAACAGCTGAGAAGGTACACTAGTCCTTTAGTCAGGCATTATTCTATTAACTAAGGTAGGTAGGTAACTGACCATCCCTACTTTCCAAGTTCTAACAACATACTATGAAAAGACTAGCTTAAACCAAGCAAGCAAGCTATTTAAAAAAAAAATATATATATTAATCTAGTTTAATCAAAGAAAAGTAAAGAAGGAAATAATAAAATCGTCGACAATTGACTTTTTCTCAATGGTTGGTTAGTTAGTATGTTGGTATTTAGTTGTTCTACGTGTCTTCTAGAAGCGTCCCGTCCCATAGTTAATAATTAATAACTAATTTGCCCCCCCTTCTCTCACCCCATCTTCTTGTCCCACCTCATTTTTTTGAAGGGGGGGGGAGGAATATTCTATCATGTAACTACTAACTAACTATTCCTCCTAAGTTGGTACTACCATAGGTATCCAACCTAATATGGAGTCGTAATAAGAGTTTCGGGGAAATGCTGCGTTCTGCCCCGGTTTAATTACTAATATAATTTATTTCCTCTTCTCTGTACATGTTGGTGATTCCTAGGTGTTTTACTTGGCCAATCTCATACTAGTTAACTAAGGTGGTTTTTCAACAATTGGATTGAATAAACACTCCCTCTTTCCTTTTCTTTTCAAGAATATAATCTAGAGTTACGTAGGCTACACACGTCAATTTATGTGTGTGTGTGTGTACAGTAAGTACATATACCCCGCTTCATAGAGCTTTAATATTATACAAAATGTGTGTGGATGGTATTTTTGTTTTTTTTTTTTTTATTATTATTAAGAACAAGAAGGAAGGAAAGAAAGAAATGATGAATCATATGATTATAATCCTTCTTTAACCACCCACTAACTTTAGATAGTCATTAATACATTATTAGGTAGCATTAAGAATAATATTACTGCTTCAATCTCTTCAACGGGGACCTCCGTAGCTAAGGTATAAAATGTATCTGTTACCTTCTTTTCGCCCCTCTCTCTTCGCGCCCCCCTTTTTATCGTTATCGCGTGTTTCGGCATATTCCTTTTTTTTTTCTTTTTCTTTCCCTCTTTTTTTTTTTTTTTTTTCCTTTTTTTAAATCCTTATTATTACAATTGAATTAATATTGATGTAATTCTTACTCTTCATGGAAGTAGTCAAAATTAGTGTAGTAATAATGTACGGCCAGCTAACTACCACATGGTCTCTATTATTACCTCCCTCCCTAACTAAACGAAAACAAAAAAATCGAAGAAGTGAGGATCTCCCGTCAAAGAAGACCTTGTTGATACTTTCATTCGTGAGTGTGACAAAAGAAAATGCAGTCTGACGATGATGCAGATGGCTATCTACTTCTGTCTAGGTACTGGTACTAGGTATTCTCCACTATCCACTAGGTGTGTAGGTACCTAGGTATATGCACTATATACCCCACCCCCTCTCCCTTATCCCTTTCTTCCTGCATCATTCACGATGACAGGGGAGGGACGGACGCAGCTGCAGGTTGGAAAGGAAACGCAGAGACAGGAAGAGGAAGAAGAAGAGGAAGGCCACATACCGATTGTGGCAGCCTGGTAAGTAGGTACGTTTACTCTATAGTGGTGTTACCTCCGGGGCTCTGGCTAGTTTCGCGTCTCTCTCTCTTTCGGGAAAGAGCATCGAAGTTACTAGGTACTTAGTAGTATTATCGAGGTAGGCTTGCGCTTTTTTAGCATTGTATCTACCCGGGTAGGTAGTTATCCAGTATCAATAACCTAGGGTACTTTAGAGATATACTCTACTCTACCGACTAGCTTGGGTGAATGAGTGGGAATAGTAGGTCAGTTCATTGACCGAGCGCGAGTTAGATTGAGGATTCTGGGGTAGTAGGATCAGATGGGTGTGATCATTGCTTATTGTTTATTCTAAACTAAACTATAGATCCAGACTAGTAACTAACTACCTACTACTAAGTACGGTACAACTGCTTTGTACACACGCAGGAGAGCGCAAGACAGAAGATAGTTAGTATATATTGCTTGCATGCATGCATGCATGCATTCATCCATGGATATACATACATATTCTGTATCCATCCCTCCAGTAAATGCGAGTAGAAGATGGTAGGTGAAGTCGTGCGGGGGCGTCTGTGTTCATGTCTGTGAGTGTGCACTGTCAACATGTAGGTACTGTACATACTACCTACCTACCTAGGAGGGAGGGAGGAAGGGAGGGGGAAAAAAGAAGGAAATCGACTAGTTAGAGTTTGCGAAGATCATTCTCTTACTCTTCTAGGGAATAAAAGCGACCAATAGTCGATGGATCCCCCCCCCAAGCCTCAGATCTTTTCCCGTGGTTAATGTATGTACGTATTAACTATACGCCTTAGGTAGGTAGTAGGTACTACGTAGGTAAAACGCAATGGCTACCTACCTATCCCCGCCGTCGGTCCCACGACTTGTCCACATTGACTTTGAGAGCTCCCTGATGCGGGCATATTTGAAATATTGTTTTAAGATCATCCTAGGTAAGTACTGTACCTGTACCTCATTTCGTATATTATTATTTTTTATTTTTATTATTATTATTATTACCTACCAGGGACTCTCCATGTTTACTGCAAGTAGAAATTGCGCCGTGCCTATCGATACCTACTTGTACTTAGGTACATGGATGTACATACCTACGCCACTGTAGTAGTGGAGGCGATTCTTTTCTTTTTCCTCCTTCCCCTCCTCCATCGGTTCGGAATTAAGTCGCGTTGGAGTCGGTGTGGATAAGCGGGAAACTAAAAAAGAAAACATCCCAAAAAAAAGAAAAGAAAAAGAAAAGATCAGCACTGAAACAACAACAACAACAACGACAATAATAGGAATAATATTGAATCATGTCGGGCTTTGATAGACTCATACTCGGGCACTTGAGTAGGGCTTGAATACCGAGAAGCCTTGCGCAAAGCATGTGGGGGGGAATGAACTAATCTCCTTCAGGAAATAGCAGGACCGATGATGGAACAGAGAGAGAGAGAGAGGTATTAATCATTCCTCCATCTCCGCGTGGGTAGGAGTGTGTATGTGTCGAACCGACAAATAATAATAATAAATAATCTATCTAGATCTACGGAGTACGTACCAGCTTGAGGATGATCTTGAGGCCGCAACTCGGTACCTGCTCAGGTTTACCCCTCGTCTCTCCCCTCTCGCCCTCTTTGTTTTCCCTCTCCAGCCACAATTCCCGATACGCCAAAGGGGCCCCTGAATCAATCCCGCCAGGCTATACCATATTGCCATCTGAATTTGGGTTGTGATTGGATGGTCTTTTTTTCCCAAAAAACAAATCCTGATGGTTTCTATTAATACCTTACCCACTTTGCGTACCTACCCAGTGGTACCTATTCCCGGGTAGATACCTTTGCCATCACCAAGATAATATTGAACACAGCACATGGTAATAATAACAAAGGGCGCTAAAGAGGAAAAACAAGTCATGGGGCAGATTTGATAATAAATTACTGATTCACCACCAACACGGACTTCTGCAGAAAAATTTAGAATAATACGTAGGTACCGAGTCGGGGGAAGGTAAAATAATAACAATAATAATAATAACGGGAATGATTTCATGTATGTATGATGTGCCTTTTCTCTCCCACAATCCCTGGCAGTTGTCTCAGGCTGGAATATGTCCTTGGGATTAATTCTCGCAATATATGTCAGTCTCTTTGTTTCTCCTTTTTTCAGGTATTTTCTTTCCCGTTGTTGCCTTGGTTCTGAATTCCATAAACAAATAAAAAAAAAAAAGAAAAAAGAGGCAAAGTAAAAGAAGAAATATATTGAGAGCATGGTTGACATATCCCACGGACATGTACGTACTCCGTAATCGTAACACAAAAGTGGTATGGGGTAATAACACTATGGGTCCAACAGCGACTCCCTACCTGTAGTGGGAGCAGCCTTTTTTATTTTATTATGTTTTTATTTTGATTAGCAATCTTCCATGACCATTCCATAACATTTTCTAGAAGGTCTTCGGAAATCCGGACTGGCTTGGCATGCAATCTGTATTTTTTTTTTTTGGTTTTTTTCCTTCCATGCATGTAGTTAGTTTGTGTGGCGGTGGGAAGGGGACCAGACACACACTCCTCTCTCTCTCTCTCTCTCTCTCTCTTACTATTTTCTTTTGGTACTCTGTTTTAAATAGTAACTATTCAAGTCACAGTAAGCAAGGTATGCATACAGAGTGAGAGAGGGAGAGAGAAAGTACGTATCTCCTCCTTGACGGCCTATCTGGTCCGTCCGGTCCAAAAGTGGGAACAACCCTGTCCTTTTTCATCATACCTCCTCATAGCCAGTTCAGGCCCGTCGACTAGCAGCACTAAGCGCTTTAGTCGTCGAGCTAAGGTATTATTGGGTCTGGGCCTCTCCTGTATCATAGTTATTTTACCCAGCTTGTAATTTGATTTCTTTTCTTTTTCTCTCTGCATGGAATAATATTTATTCACCAGTCACTACCACCTGGTAGTACCTAGTAGGAGTTAAGTTGTCAGCATGCCGTTCAACGTGCCATGCAGAATCCGTGTGAGAAGGAAGAAAATAAAGTAAAAGAGGCTGAGCAGGTTCCTAATTCAGGTAGGTAGAGAAGGTTGTGGGTTCCTAGAGATAGTAAATTAAGGGAAAAAAAAAAGGGTGGTTAGAAGGAGGGGGGGAAGATGGACTGAGTGTGTGTGCGTGCAATAATTGATCCCCAGCCTAGTCAAGTTGTCAAGGATCGTGGGAAATAACTACTAATAATAATAATAATAGTTCCCCATCATTCGAAACTTTCTAGAAGGAAATTAGCTTTTTCCACCGTTGTTTCTTTTCGCTAACCTCAGCTCAACCCATTGTCGACAATCTCTCCAAAAGGGGTAACAAAAAGAGAACAAAAGTAAAAAAAGAAAGCAAGAGGGCTAGGCCGATAATAATATCGTTCCTACAACAATAACAATAGGAATTATATTATTTATTTATTGTTATCATTATTATTACAACAACATCATTGACTCACTATTTTGTTTCTTGGGTCATTTCCATACCTACTCACAACTTATAAATTGAATAAATGAAGTAGTATTTAACCAAATATCTTCTTTTAAAATAAAATAAAAATAAAAATAAAACCCACGCATACCTCGTTTTTAATTCTATCAATCTATCCCTTTTTTTTCTAAGAAAAAGAAAAAAAAAACCTTCAAGCGGACCTATCGGCAAATCATTTGTCTGACCTGTGTAAAGGATTGGTAGCGACATCTGCTTCCTGCAGGGCAATTGAGGAAACTTTGCGTGTGAGAAACCCCTCGTCTAAATGTTACTGTAATTCTCTCTTTTGATTGGATTTCAAAAAAGTGAATGTTGCACAATAATATAATAAATCTAAAATAAAAAGAGGAACAGGGGGACCATGAGGTAACTACGGCTAGAGCTGGCACTGTAAGTAAGCTTCGTAAAGGGGTCATGCGTTCATCTGGAGAGAGTTCCTGGCATGAATTGAGTTGAGTGCATCGCAGCGGACCGATTTGCACCATGCCATAATTATTCCCTGCCCTGTAATACTGGAATATGACGAGTAATTCTCCCCTGTTTTTCCGAGTATATCGTACTCAATGTGCATTCCCTTTTCTTCCCTTTCTTTCGCACACACACACTCTCCCTGTCTCTCTCTCTTTCCTTTTAAATGAGGGGATTTAACTCTAGTGTCCTTTGTTTTGGCTATTCGTATATGCTCCATCCTCCTCCTCCTCCTCTCCAGTTGAAACCTCAAAGAGTCACTAACATCCTCAAGATCACCCCATTGCCACCATTACCTTGACAGGGTTAGTGTACCGAGGAATAATTATTCATTCAGATCGACATCATCCCGTATCCACCCTGGTAGTAACCTCTCGCACGGCCAGCGAGGAACGGGGAGGGCCACGTTGTGGAGCCGAACAGACGCTGATGGTGGCCTTCTACCGCCGCCAGCTTTATCCGCCCTTGTGCAAGTCACAAAACAAGAAGAAGGAGAATGGAGCCACTGGAGGTGAGTGAGTGGGAACGTGCAAAGCCGCACACTATTTAGTAGGTCGACAAGCTAGTCCATCACCAAAGGGGGAGGGGAACGAGGACCAGGAGGGAATAGAGGCGAATTTTAATCATAGTCATTAAATAATAACTCTGGAATGAATTATTATAATAAGATTAATTTTAATTCAGACCTAGGAAAGGGTTAGATCGAAGAGTTAAAAAAAAAAAAAAAAAAATAAAATAATCAAAATCGTAGCGGAAATGAATCAATAACTAAGCGGGAAAAGATCCTGAAACCTTCGTTCTTGAAATTTAAGGTATTATTATTATTATTATTCATTATTTCATCTGTATGAATACCTATTATTGTTATAATACTGATAATTCCCCTCCTATGTCTGGTGTCCTCCTTTTTTTAATTGTTTCTTACTACTATGACTACCTAGGTATACTACTAGGTACTGACATTCATCATTTCTCTTCCCGCCTATCCATATCCTCCGAGCGCCTTTTTAGTTTTTCTGACACTTAGTTTTCTTATCTTTTTTTTTTTTCTTCCTTAGCTTTGCTTCAAACTAATATCTCTCTCTTTTTCTCCCTCACTCATCTCTGACAGTCATTATCGCTTGCCGACGGAAACACAACCCAGAATCTACTGCGCTCTTCCCCCCTCCTCTCTCTAAGAATCTTCCCCCTCACTGTCCACGACAAGTCACGAGGAGTGTATTCTCTCGGAAGCCGCCGTCGCCAATTTTATTATTTACTTTTCATCGCTGCGCGCATCCTTCCCCTCCACCTTGTAGCATCCGAGTCGAGTCGACTTTCTACTACTAGAGACTCCAGTTCAGGTATGCGTTATAATTTTCCTTCTTCCCTTTGGTCTTTTCACATTTCGTGGTTGTTCCCTTTACATCCCAACACCCCCCGCTACAACGTGGGTTGGTTCCGATGACGCAGCCCATGTCGATGTTTCCTCCATCCGTCTTTCCTCTGATGACTGCTCGCCTGATCTCCCTGGGAATGCAGCTCTCCTCGTCTAGAGAAGGTTCTTAAACGCGCCGACTCTGCCGAGAGCTGAATTCATGCGCGTTTCGTTTACATTCATCCCTTCAATTACTCGTACCACCTACCAACACAACCGGTCCGGGGTATCGCGGCAGTCAACATCAGGCACCACCTATCCCGAACTGTTTTGATCGGAATCCACTAACCTTCTCTTTTATATATTTTCTAGTGTTTAATTTAGCTGAGCTACTATTTCCCTCCTTGATCCTTTCCGGAATCGACAACACAAGACCGACTCGATTAAGAATACAGTCCAGCGCTCACGGAAGGGAAGGAAGGAAGGAGGCAAATAAAGAGACGTCCTATCGGAATAAGTGTCACCAGCTTCGCGATCCGTCAAACATCCATCCCGCAATAATTCCAGATTTGGAATCAAAGTCAATCTCGCAGTTTACAAGGGTACACATCCTATCAAGATCGCGATTACGAGACGCTTCAAATAACCTCTACCGCTCCCCTTTTTGAGTATATCTCGCTTGCTCTGCAACTACCCGTGGTGGTCCAAAAAGAGGTCTGAGTCAGTGTCTCAGTCGGGCTGGGCCATCCCAGGATTAATATTTGTTGGACAAGCGCCGGTTGTGTCAAAACCGAAAGTCGCAACGAGTGTGGGAGTTCAAATCAAGATCGAAACTTCGATTTATTGAACTATCGGACTTTGGCAGCGTCAGCATTCTTGTATTTTTGTGTCGCGATTCGCAGGAGTCATACATAGGCTTTTTTTTTTTTTTTATCCCCTTCTTCACATATCCTGGTTCGCCCTTGCCTTTATTACCTACATTCTTGATTACGAACTTTTTGAAGAGGCTAGTCGCCCTCACATCGATCGCACTTCCGGCTGCTCTCGAAATTTTTATAATTTCTGCTTGAGGATAAAGAAAGTGAGTTCTTCACCTACTCCCTTACATCCTGTCCATTGTTGGAGAGAGGTGTCGATGCGCGCGTTTACGCCTGACACATTACTTTCCTCTTTTCTTTTGCGGGATACCCCTCATTAGCCATAACCCCGAAGAAGACCGAGACCCCATGCTTACTTTGCCTACAGTTTATTATTATCTTTTACCTAAGCAGCAACCACTCTGCTGCCTTCCGCATTTCGGTATTTGTCTGGCGGGCCAGCGTTTATACCGCGTTTTGACTCAAAAAGAGGAACCATAGCGCCGTGGAGTTGATTCTACGGTCACGCGTCAGATAGGCTCTCCTGAGAAACATTTCCGGTTTGTCCTTGACTACCGTTCCTCAGCGCATCGCTGGGTCGGGTCATGGACATCACAACTATTTTGAACAGAAAAGGTTCTGCAGCCATGGTTGCCGCAGAAGCTCAATTTGATCAGCAACAGTTCATACAGAGCTCGAACCTCGACAACTCATCCTCACCCAAAATGAAATCAGAACCTGGTATCCCGGATCATAACGAACAACAAGTTCTCTCATACCCGCCTCACCCTCCACTTAATCAAATATCAAACAACCCGCAAGATATGCGGTATCCACCTCAACCGACTCCTAATACCACCCTTCCCCTCCTTCAGAACCCATATGTCCCTGGGCCCTACACCGGCAATACCCAACTTGCCAACAGTGGTGCGCCTCAGGGCCGACCAGACCCGCCTCCCAAGACATTTCACTGTGGAACTTGCAGCAAGGGCTTTGCTCGACGTAGCGATCTAGCAAGACATGGTAAAGAATCTACACCCTCCAGCTTCCCTTTCTTTCTTTTTTTTTTTTTTTTTTTTCTGTGTTGTTGTAAGGCTTCCCGGACTGACTCGACTTAGAACGGATTCATTCTGGTGTTCGACCACACGCTTGTGACTGGCCTGGCTGTGGCAAGCAATTTATTCAACGTTCGGCCCTAACTGTACATTCCCGCGTTCACACTGGTGAGAAACCGCATATGTGTGAAAGGTGTGGTAAGGTAAGTTGACTTAGTCTACTCAACTCCCCTAGCAGTGGCCAGTTAATAACGATCTTGTGCCCTCCAGCCCTTCAGCGATTCATCATCGTTAGCTCGACACCGCAGGATACACTCTGGGAAGCGGCCCTACAAATGCCCTTATGCAAACTGCCAAAAGACATTTACTCGCCGCACAACCCTAACACGCCATCAGAATCACCATACCGGCACTATTGAGGAGGCAGCAGCAGAAACAGAAGCTAATTTGAGGCAAAATAAAGAAAGAGGGAGAATTCCGGGAGAGGGAATGTTCTCAGATCATGTTTCTATCCATTCAACTCCATCCCCTGCTCACCATCCTCTCTCACCTGTGAGCGACCTACCTCCCTTGAACATTCCCCGCTCCACCGGTGACTACTATCTGGGAAATGGCTCCATCCCTCCGCATATTCGTGGCGATTTTTCCCAAGCAAGTCCTCGGGCTTCTCCGACCGCTACGTCTCCATCTTTGTCAAGCTTTAGCAGCGCTCCCCTACCTCGACCATCCATGACCTCTCATCCGTCAGGCTATGCCCCCCCTCAACCTCTCGAACCTCCTGCCAACAAAGATCATCGACCCAACAGTGTAAGTGGAAGTCCACACATGCCAAGCTTAGGTTGGGCATCGCCTTCTCATGGTAGTATCCCATCTCCCGGCTCTGCAAACGACTTCTCCTACCCCGAGCCAAATGGGCCATATCCTGGGTCTGTACCGCCTCACATGTACTTCCCGAACTCCACTATTCGACGACCGACTAGCACTGAGCCGGAAAACTATGAGATGAAGCCTAAGCTTGGTGATAACACATGGACCACAACTGTCTAAAATCTTGCCTATACGACTTGAGAAACCCTCAATTTTACCATCTCCGATATTTGTAAAGGTTATTTTCTCTTGAGAAGCATCTAATTGATACTCCCTTGGTCTCTTTCACTTTTTTTTTTTTTTTTTTTCAAGTGATGCATATCGCATTTGTCTTTTTGTCCTTTTATTTTTTCATTTGTCCATGCATTTGTTGTTTTGAATTGTTTTGCATCAACATACATTGTTGTGGATATTCGGTATACCATCATCTTAGCATTTTCTCAGTGTGGGTATAAACGCTGGAAGGAGTCCGGGCTAGCTGGTTTGTCCCGTTGTTTGGGTTCTCTCTGTTTTTATTTTTTTTTTGTCTAATGTGCCACATGACTCAGGACGAAGCAGAAAAAAATAAATAAAAATTCGAGAATTGGGAAGCGGTTTCATGGCTAGGTTTGGATGGGGTTTAGGACATGGGGTTTTTTCCGGTTTGATATTTACGTTATATTATGTCTTTTTTTTTGGTTTATCATTTGCAATTATCATCATCCTCCAGCCTAATTTCCTTTTTTCCCCTTGTGCGCCTGATATTTCCTTGAATTGTATCTCCTATTTTTCCCTTTTTTTTCTTTTGTTATCTGTATTTATTGCCCCTACGCATCAGCTGTGTAAATGATTATTCCCCCTCTGTATGATAGAACTATCAAATAATCCTTACTAATATGATCTTATGAGAGACAATACCTGACTTTACCCTTTTTTTAGAAAATATATATTATAAAAGGGAGCAAAGAAGCAACCCTTCTATACATGCCACTTTCATCGCCCGTTCGAGGCTTATCTCTCGGAACCAATCACTTTTGTTTCCCTGAAAATTCTTGAATGTACCCTAGCGAATTGTTTGAGAAGGGGGGGGAGGGGGGGGCAAGAAGGATATATTATATGATATGGTATGATATGGTATGAGAACAGCAGAGGGGAGGTATCTTCGGGGAACAGGGGGTACAAAAGAGGGAACGATCAGATTAAAGCAAAAAGAGAAAAAAGGGAGGGCCTTCCTAATTAGTCAACGTTTGTCCCATCTAGGCAAGGACACGAGCAGGTAGAAGGAGGAGAAGCAGGATCACGGAATGCACGATAAAACAGATAGGCAGCATAAGAAGTGGAGGAAGAGTTTCCTTCACGGGCAGAAAGAAGACCAAACCGAAGGAAAACTTCGGAGATGGTCACGATTATGGAGATAAGAATCAGAACAATGATAATCCAAGTTTGATCTAGAGATTTTTGTTTCTTGTATTAGCATGCGATACTTTTCTTGTTAAGGCTATTTTATTTTTAGGGCCCAGAGGGAAGGGAGGGACATACGAGAGGTTTTATTGTCAGCAATGGAGTCTGAAAGGATTTCTGTAAGGTCAAGGAAAACGCGGCAGCGTTCGTTCAAAACTTGAATCCGTGGCTTAATCTCAAGATATTCGCGAACAGCGATGTAAAGCGGGTACAACGTGGGCTCGCTCTCCCAGAAGAAGTTGGGAACATCCAACACATTTGAGGCTAAGTCATGAGATTAGCTTTTGTTTGTTATTCCCCCTCTAGACATTGGCTTTAGATCTAGAGAATTGGCTGGGACTAGGACTTACAAAGATTGACCTCTACTCTGCTCTTGAATAATTTACCCAAGATCCTAAACACCTCCTCCCGCTTCATACCTAGCTGTCCAGTCATAGCAAGCCGACGTGGCACATCTTTGGCCTCGGCCATCTGTCGCGCCATAACTTCCTCAAAGAAACAGAGCTTTGTACTCTGTGCAATGCCGTGACTGATGGCTAATTTTATCATATGATCCCCGCTTCGGAGGGTAATCATATCGTTGTAAACGCGTGGGCGGGCAATCTCAGTAGAGTATTCGAAATGGAACTCTTCCGTTTCAAAGTCTTCTTCCTGCAAAGGCATAGTAGCCAAAGGCAATGGCGATCCGGTTACAGCCGAGGTTGCGAATGCTAAGTCTGCAAGAATATCTTTTTCTTGCTTCTCTGTAAAATTCCAGAACACGACCACTCCGTAGCTAAAAACAAAGACTTCAGCGACGTTATATGGAAGCTGGGTAGGCGCTGTTGAGCCGCTAGATAGCAACTGAGAACGGGGAAGGTTGACTCCGTTGGCTTCTTCTTCTTCTTCCCTCGTTCCTGAGCCCGAGTGATGGTGATGATGATGACGATCCTGCCCATGCGACACGTTATCAGCATATCGAGTGGGGTCCTGCTCTGCACGTCCTCCATAAACCGAATGCTCGTCCGGCTCAAGGTAATCCTCATGATGATCTCGTAACTCATTCCGTTCGATTTCCTCATCCAGCAAGGACTTACCCCCAGGCTTCTTCACCACTGGGCTGCTTCGAAGCCTATAACCTTCATGGCCGGGCAATAGGGGGAGATGATATGCAGTATATAGACAGTCGTCATAAAGTTTTGTTCTCCCGCCGTGTTGATCTTTAATAAAGGAGGCGAGAGAGGTCATCCTATAAGCTTGAGCTGTGCAGTACGCAGTAACACGAGCTAATTTCTCTGCACGGCGTGCCTTAGGTAGCCTCTCTGCGTAACTTTTCGCCTTTTCTGGTGCGACCTTCCGGCGACGTAATCTCTCTTCATCAGCCATCAAGGGTGCAATATCATTATCAACTCCGAAATCCCCACCCAGCCTCTTTTGTGCTAGCAATGTTTGTCTCACCGATTCAGGGTCTATACTCTTCTCCCTTGCCACTCTCTGTATTAATTCCTCATCTAACAGCTCCTCTTCCTCATCTTCTTCCTCGTCCTCTTCCCCAGGTGCAGTACCTACTCCCTCCTCGGGGAGAAGCACCAGTTTCTCGCTAATTTTGGACGTCCGTGGGGGCAAATGTGGTTGCGCCGCAAGACGCCCCATTGTCGCCGATGTGCCCGTCGCAGCAGCATGGCTACCTGTCCCAGATCCGGCAGAACCAATCAAGCCCCCCGCTGCGGATACCAGGCGCGATCGTGGGCGAGTCCTTGCCGATTCAGGTGGGTGTCGCTGTTGCATGGATGGAATATCGGATGCATATTGGAGGACATTGTCGACAGTAATGAAGCGGGTAGAGGGAGAACGCCGGCGACGGGGTTGGGAGATTGATTGTTGATCGCGAGAATCGGTTACCTGTTATAGAGAAAGTTAAAAAGACTATAATAAGATGGGTTTCAAGGAGATGACATAGCGAAACTGTGACAAAATGTAGAAATGACACTGACCAGGACATGGGGGCTTCGCTGATTTGGCCCTCGGCCTCTAGAGGAAGACATGGCATGCAAGAACTAAAACTACTTTTCTTTTTTTTACCCCTCTTCTCCCTTTTTCTACCCTTCCCTCAATATTATGTATATAGCAGATGGTGCGCAGCAATGGGCCACACTAGGATGAATCGCAATAGTGGAATATATTCACATCCAACTGTTGTTCATTCTGTTGCTGAGATGTCTGGCCACAGAGCTTAGGGTAGACTCTAAATTGCCGACAGAAATATTTCACAGTCAGTCAATGCATATTGTGGCTATCATCGATAAAGACAACATTAACGAAGCATACCCGGTAGCTCGAGTTTTCATTGATTGCTGTCTCTGGACATGGTATGTGGAGAAAGCTATCAAATGAATAACTGCTTACTGCCCGTAGTGCTCCCAAACTTTCCCACCGCCCAGACTATCAGCAGTTTAAAAATGTGGGTAGGCGGTAAGGTACCGTAAGAGGGTAAAGAAAGAAGAGCAATGACGTCGTCTTGCCGTTTGCTCGGTACGGTTGCAGTCACAGGTCAAAGCTATTCTCAACCCGGCCTAAGACTGTATGCACAGATAGCGATAGGTTGTAGGTACTACCAATTGTTCAGTGATTTTGCCCTTATTATCAACCATAGATTTTTAATCAAAAAAATTAAATATCGAACCAAAAAGAAATAGTTCTTGACCGACGCAGGGGTCGAACCTGCAATCTCTTGATTCGTAGTCAAGCGCCTTGCCATTGGGCCAGCCGGCCTATTCGATATATACGTATCAAAATTTTGACATTATAAGACTCCATCAGCGGACGCTCAAAAGCGGATAGGCTAGGAGAAGACTAAATCGTCTAAATGCCTCATGCTTGTATATCACATGATGCATTATTTTGTATCCAACTTTCACAGTACGCATACATTATTGAGCCTCTAAGCGATAGTGAAATGATTCGAATCCCGGCATTACGTCTCACCTAGCATCTCAAGCATGACCTTGATAAATGATAAGATCAGATCCAATCAGTGTGAATGTTTCCGCGGTCCGTGACTGTTATTGACCCTATCATGTCCAGTGGATATCGTTTTTTTCTTTTTTTGAAAAAAAGGAAGAATATAGAAGGATTGCCTGTGTCACTCCTGCCTTCCAGGTAGCAACGTACATTTTAAATTGAGCAGTTTGTTACTTCGGCCTGAGCTCGGTCTGTTCAGCTAAAACTTGTTGCCTGCATTGTGCCAATGCAGAGGATCATCTGTAGATATATAGTAACCGGCGTGCAGCATATTCATACAAGATTAGGTATATATATGCTATACCGGTACCACAACGAAAGCACGACATCAAAGAAGGATGGCAAAAATTTCTAAGGTATATCAACATTTAAAAAGCTGACCAAAAACAGAGACTGGTTCATTTGCTCTCGGAGGTGGCGTGGACGTACTCTTGGAAGGTCGTGGATATAGTGGTATAAAAATTTGGCTCATTATGTCAAAATCTTCGCACTGGATCACCAACCTGGCCGGCTGGCCCAATGGCAAGGCGCTTGACTACGAATCAAGAGATTGCAGGTTCGACCCCTGCGTCGGTCATATATACATTTTTTTTTTGGTTGGTTGTCCCTAGTAACATTTACTCTCTATATCCCTGCCTTTTCCCTTCAAGGGTCTGACGTGGTGATGATATTTTTATCTAGATATTCGAACCAGATCGGCCCCGTCACTCTCTTTGCCCATACTCGTTTCCCCACGCCTCGTCAACATATCAATGTCCAGAATCCATCATATCTGCTCCTATATACTAAAAAGATGAGACTCTGTTCATCACGATGCAAGGCATGAACCTCCCACCCCCGAGAATCCGAGTAACGAAATAAGTAGCAGAAAATTATCTATAACGTTACGGACACCTCAGGAGCCGTATTTCTCGGCTCATCCCTGGATAGTCGCGCAGCAAGACACCTGCTTTCACTAATTGCCAACTCAATGATTGACCAATGCAATAAAACTTCTGTCATCCCTCCTGCACAAGATATCCAAACCTAATAAGTGATGACCCTGACCACCCCTAAGCAAGACAGCTCGCAAGGAAGCCTCACTCGGTAGTGAACCTTCCATAATTTACCTACCGAACCCCTATTACGATTTTCCCTTCCTCTAAAAACTCTGATTTGGCCAACTTTCCGCCTCAGAAGCCTCTACAAACCCTTCTGAAGGATTGGTGCGACCCTATTATTAATGTAAATACTACTCCACAAGAGATAGATAACACATAGAACGGCCCTACCTACCAATTCAAGAGAATTGACACAATATTTAACACAAGAGCCTATTAGACCATTACGCCAAGGAAGAGAATAGCTGAGGTACTCAATCTTGATCCATGATCCTCGGGCAGATGCCTGGCTCCACGAATTGACGTTGGGTCATCCTTGACTTATCACATCATTTTTATTGAAGTTTTTGCCGTTATTAGGGCGAGAGCTGACATGCTAAATGAATAGGTTGCCAATAAGATACAGGCAGAGACGACACTCCTACATGAAAGAGTACCCACTGCCATATTATCGATGTTACTGTTTTTAAATCTGGTTGGTCCTTGCTTGTTTTGTAACTAATGTACAGCTTGAGAAAAAGTTATTTATGTAGTTACATCTCGCTTAGTGATGCCGCCACCTTGTTCTCATCCATTAAACGACGAGGTATTGTGTTCGAAAAGAAATAAATTAAAAATACTGAAGAAACATCTACCCAGCGAAAATAAATATGCTAGACCACAGACTGCTAGTCGTACGCCTAAAATAGCTTTAGGCTACATTAGACTAGTACTAGCGAACCTGTATCAGGGATAGGCTCTAAGTAAAGGTAAGCGAACATATCTGAGAGTAAAAGAGGCTTACTTAACTTCAAATTTCAAGGTCACTTTTCTCATGAATTCAATTGAATACAATCATGAGATAAACCAGGTTATCATTAACCCTAAAAAAGTTTATTACAACCGCCTACTGTGGAGGATACTGGCACATAGGCCCTAGTTTATTCTTTGCACTAATTGATCAGTTGAAAAAAAAAGATAGTCTAGAAAAACAAAAACGTTAAACCTGACCGACGCAGGGGTCGAACCTGCAATCTCTTGATTCGTAGTCAAGCGCCTTGCCATTGGGCCAGCCGGCCTATGATTGGTCAGAATTAAATTCTAGTTAAGTATATATTGGCTACAAATCGGTTGAACCTAAAAACTCAGGAACCGTGCCTAGGAGCAATATTGCAGGGAATATTTTATGGATGTGTAGGTGCTTAGTATGTATCCCGGAACCCAAGGACTTACCAGACACTTAATATGGAGTCAAAAACCTATAAAATAAACTTAGCGAGGCCGTGACTGGATTTGTTTTCTTTCGAACACATTTCTGTCTTTTGTATTAATTACATTTATAGCAGATTATTTCTATGCGCAAATCTGCGTATTCGGTGCTGTGCCTATGTTTGACATTAGTAATGATTGGAATAAGAGTGGAGACTCGCCAATACCACAAAGTCTTGGGATATTCGTACGAATTAAAACTCATAGGAAGTGCGTTGCATTATGTCTATTGGGAACGAAGAACCTAGCTTGTGGCTTCATATAATTTGAAAGGGAATTTTTGGTCACATGATAGCATGTAAAGTTAGTGAAGTTTCCATATTCGGTCCCTTCACTGCCTAATAGAAGGAATGAAACTTAAATTATTAAGCACAAAGGGCATTGGAATAAGGTAGTTATCTTGTGAATTCAAGTTGAAATTACTAAGATACTTGCTATTACTAAGATATCTGTATGGTTATTCTTACTCCAGCATTTTGCGGAAGGCCGTGCCACGGCCTCGTTATTAAATTCTACATCTATGCCTCTGCCTCAGGAATATGTAGCACTTTCTGACGCACAGAAACATCTCTTCGGCCGGCTGGCCCAATGGCAAGGCGCTTGACTACGAATCAAGAGATTGCAGGTTCGACCCCTGCGTCGGTCATCATATTTTTGAATTCCTGTATTTTTTACCTCTTTTTCTTCCAGACCAAGAGGGTATGTAGTGCTCTGTTAGAATGTCCACCGTTGGCCTCGTCTGGGAATATCGAGCTCACCTGCTCAGATGCCACCCATAATAGACATCCATAAAACTGGTCTCCCTGTATCTACCAACGGGGAGGTAATAACCCCAGGTTCGATAAAATAGAATATTATATCACATAGAGAGCTACATGGTCAACATTTTATTGACAGTGCTATTCTGGGTACTATAACCCAGCAAACCCGCAACCGATAGTCATAATATCCCTGAGAGAATAGAGAGCAGTGCTACTGCGTTTAATTTTCTTCCCATCATTTCATTGATCCTCAGTGAAAGGTTACAGACTAGTAGAATGGATGCTACGAGTTGACAAGTGGTGGTGCTGGCGTCATTCTTCTTGGCTTGTCTGGATACCTAAGGTATGTATGTGTTGTTTGTTCTAGGATATGCCTCAGCTGGCCAAGTCACACGGAGAGAATCAAAGGAATTATAGAATTACGCTTTACAATGGCTACATTGTCATTCTCACCCCTTTAAGTTTTTTCATTGTGAATAGGTCCTCCAGCACATAGTGATGCAACAATAAAAGAGATCATGTGCACCTAGGAGAATAAAGTTTTAATGATCTCCCCTTCCAAATACAAGAATTTTTAGATATCACCATCATCTAGCCAGCTATGTTATACTCTGCCAGTCAACGAGGATCATTTCTTGATAATACGTATCTACCCTACCATCCACTATTGCCCCCACCCGTTGCTCCGAGGGCTTTTTTCGGTCAATAGTGGAGGTAGTAGAGACTGTACCGTACCATCCTAGAATGACCTTATCTAGGTTCATGTAATATTATTCCACCTTAAAATATAATAGGAAGGGTGCAGTGAATTATCTATGCACCTGTTTTAAATAGTTTGGCTAGTCATGCATGTGTGCAAACTCAGTATATTCCTAAATCAGGTAGCCAAGCTTTCCATATACATTAGATTTAACCTCTTCTGTGTCAATGCATGAGGATTGTTATTTGTATGACACACATGCACCCACACATACACACATATGAAAAAAGAGCCTTGATCGACTGCGGAAAGGTACTAGTTAAATGTTATTGCAAAGACAATGCCAGGCGACAATGCCTGGAATGGTAATCGACATCTTGGAAGCTTGACTTTGGGTTCAGCAGTAGTCCTTTAAGTCTTGACACGGTAGAGAGAGGTGAAAGGGAAAAAAAAAAAAAGAAAAATAGAAAAAAGAAGTTGAAAGACACCTTGTCTGCTTGCTACGCAGTAAGAAATCAAATGACAAAATCATAAAAATACATTGACCGACGCAGGGGTCGAACCTGCAATCTCTTGATTCGTAGTCAAGCGCCTTGCCATTGGGCCAGCCGGCCAGTTGTATATGGCGGATGTAATAAAGTTAACACTATAAGCAAAAAGGTATTCATAATAATAATTTTTCAAAGCTACAATACTCTGTAAGAATCTGTACAAGCACAATCTTTTCTTGTCTACTACTGGTCTTAACAGAAGTCCTGGAAAAGTCAGGTCGTAATAATAACCATCATTGCGGTATTAAACCGTCCACCGAAGTTACACCGTATTACGCCTTAGTTAGCGTAATTTATTCGTGACTAATAATTTTGACTCCCCTTCCTGCCTAGGTAGGCACGGATGGTATGGTTCAACCAAAGTCCGCGCGCCTCGTCGGCCACGTGTGAGTGGGGGTCTAATATCGAACCATCCCAAGTCTGGGACGGAATCTAGGTAGATCCGGGGTAATTTATTTTCGTTTTGCTATGGTTACCAGCGGATCGTTCATAATCCCGCTCACCAGCCATCCTCTAAATTCAATTCATTAATAGGTAGAGTACTTTTTATTCCCTTCCTGCCGAATACGGAGTAATAGCCATTGGATTTGTCGTTCTAGTTGATTCTTCTAGGTACTTATGAGGGGATTTTTCTTCGGTGAGTGGGGGGTAGAATGGTGGCTGTAGTAAGAAAAAAACACCAAATCATAGATTAATTACTTATAAATTCAGGCACCCTTGCCACCTCATCTCAAACACTGTCAGAAGGTGGGGTACTCTTGTTCACAGCCCAAAAGTAGCTCCAGGAGGGGTAAACACTCATTGACTGGATTATTTTAGTTGGCATGTACCCTGAGTATGCATACACAATGTTGATAATATTATAAGGAACATGGTCGGTAGACCAGGCAGGTTCCCCGCCAAATTCATATACTACCTTTGACGAAAACAAGCAAATTAAAGACAGTGTATGATGTTTCAAACTTTATTTGTTTTTATGAGCTCGTGTACTGTGTTCCCTTGTCTCCTCCCACACCTGCTGCTCCTTGCAGATGACCAGTTCCCCTTGCTTAGTAGAAACTTTCTATGAATCCAATTACATGCACGTGTTTCGCTTGGTCAACAAAAAAGGTATTTAGTATGATGCAAATAACAGTAAAAATTAGCAAGCAGAGAGAAAATAAATGAAAACGCCGCTGAAGCACATTCGAGTCCTGCTTCGTCATGCTAATAAATGAAAAAAATGCAAGAGCAATTACGTGTCAAAGTGATATATATAAAAAAAAAAAAGGAAAGAAAAGAAAGAAAACGGTACGAAAAAGGAAAATGCTAAAATGCACATCAAGGAATTTAAGTGGTATAACCGCTCTGTATATATCCGATGCTGGTAACACTACACAGCGATAAATCGTCCAGGGGGCTATGTTATGTCGGATTATTAGAGGCCATCCCTGAGCCGTCGGTCTTCATCCCAAATCTCTTTCTTCATCCGCTGGAGCCGGACATGTTGTCGATGTAGCTTCTCTAAGTCTGCCCGGGGGGGGTCCGAGTGCGAAGCCATAGCGTCATGCAGGGCACGATACTTCGCATAGTACTGCTTGAATCTTTGCGATTTCTCCCGCAACTGTTGTAGAAGTAATTCACGACTAAGCGGCGGGGAGGCACTTCCTGTGCTCCCGCTGGAAGTGCTCACTGCCCGTCGTCTTTTGTGCTCCAAATCCCCAGTGGTTCGTCCAGTGCTCTGAATTGAAGGTCGTTCAAGTTCCGCTTTGCGTTTCAGAGAGTTGGTGACCTCATTGGGCCTTCCCACCCCGTTGGGCTTTGTTTGTAGTTTAGTGGCATTTGGCGTTATATTGTTCACTCGATGTCTGGATGTTATTTGGGCTATTAATGGCGAAGACGAAGAGCTCGAGGTGTTGTTTTGGCTTGACGAACGGCTCCGACTGTGTAGATCGGAGGCGTTTGTTGGGGGGGAAGAACCGAGGGGTGATGGTTTCTGAGGAGATTTTTGGCTCGAAGGGCGCGATGAAGGTGGTCGTTTTGATGCTGAAGGCTTATTAGATACTTGCGAGGAAGTATCGGCTTTTGTGCTGGTGGTATCTGGTTGGTCCACCTTGGGGGTTAGGGTATGGGAAGAGTCCTTGTGAGGGGTGTCCTTTGGCGGGGTAGGTGGCTTGGGTTTCGATTTTGCCTTTTGCGGTTGAGACGCTTCTGATGCAGATACATCTGGCATGTCAGTGTCCTCTTCATCTGAGTCGTGAACAAATTCCGCGGATTTGAATTTGCCATCAGGTTTGGCTGGCGCCTTTCGTTCTGACTTCTTGGTTACGCGGCCAGTCAATGTACTATTAGTAGTGTTCTTGCCCTTGGTTGTAGATTTTTTAACTGGGCCATTGTCACCCCGTTTCTTCTGCACATTAGCGAGAGGCTTTGTTGTGTTTGCAGGCTCGCTAGCCTTCGTGGTAGAGCTGCTCGCGCTCACTTTCTCGTTTTCCTGACTTGTGGAATATCCGTCTTTTCCAGTTTCATCCGACACTTGTATGCGAGGGGTCAGGGGTTTTTTAATGGGGCCTGTCCGCAAGTCCAGCCGAGACAGGCACTTTCCCTTTCCACGTTCCTCTTTAGGGAGGAGATTCTGCCATAACTTGTCGGAACGGGATATTCTCATTCGATCAAATGCTGAAATTGCATTCTCAATGGCCTCCTGCCTGTCTTCTTGGGATGGATAAGGGAAATTCCATACATCCAGTTCTCTATATATTTTATCTTTCAAGTCAAATTTCTCTGGGTTGATTCGGTTCTCGGCGCCATATTTGCGGGCCAATGCGGTACAATCCTCGATTGATGATCGGGTTTGACGGGAAAGAAATTTGGTTGACACAGCGCGAATGGCTAAGAGGTGAATAAATGGAACCTTTAGAGCCTCCTGCCGAATACGATCCTTGTTTTGAGACGGTGGAGCCGAGGTTGGAGTTGGGGGGGGGATTGAGATGGGAGATCGAGTAACACCCAAAGCTGGACTGGATGAGACCGAGCGGGCTGTGTTATTTTTGCTCTTCAGTAACCTATCTTTCTCCAGCTCCACCTTGCTTGAAGGTATTCGGGCAAGAAGAGCGGCCTGCTTGCCGGTACTTGACCGGCTATCGCCCGCCCGCAAAGCTCGTACTTCATCAATGTTCGTTATGATGTGGGTTTTCTTCGACTCCTTCCCTCTTTCAAAAGCATTTAAGCTCTGTTCGAGGGTGGCCAGTGCCTGGTCAGTGGCAGCAGTAGCTTCCTTGGCTTTTTGGACCTCTAGGCTATGGCTTAAAACACCGGTGAAATATAGCTTCCCCTTTTCGGTGGCATTGCTGGTGTAAACTTCGGACCGGTGCTTTTCGGGGCAAGAATGGAACGATTGAGACTTGGATCCATAGTAGAGGGTCTGGTACTTTCCCAATCGAATTCGAGCAGGTTGGTCGGCACGGAGACTCTCGATTAGTTCGTCAAGAGTACTCTGAGCAAGGTGTAGCCGCATGATTTGGGCGGTTTTAACTGTCGGGTCGTTACCAGGGCTATCTCTGCAGAGAGATAGCCCCGTCTCGGGAACTTCGAGGGGAGGCATGGAACTCTGACGGAGAGTAAAGGAGGGTATGAGAGAGGGACGGTTCGTCGAATAGTCGGGAGAAAAGAAATTGAGGAGGAGGGTAGAAGTTCGAAATCCGGAGAGGGGGGAGAGGAGGGGGGTGGTGCGGGTGACAGCGTGAGAGCTGCAGGTTAGCGGCCGAATGCACGGAAAGGCGAGTCAGGACAATAGGCCATATATCAAGCAACAAAGAGGAGAGAGGATGAAAGGGAGTTTGCATTTAGAATGGCAAACGAAGTTTGGGAACCACCAAAACCCATGGCAAATGGGTTTGGGAATCGAAGTAGGCAAGGAGAAAATTGGAATAGTTAGGAAGAAAGGAGGGAAGGTGAGAGGACGAGAGATGAGATGAGATGATGCCGAAGAACCCAGGATGAGAGAGTAAGGCGGAGCGTGTGAGAGTGACCAGAGTGGGGAGAAGCGGTATGGTATTGTTCGGGGGGTGCCTTTCCTGGGGCCCAGAGAGTCAGGCCCGCTGAAGGTTATAGTCCTGGAATAATAATAATAATAATTCTTATAATATTAATAATAATATGGGTGGTTAATAAATAATAATATTATTGAATATGATGATTACACTAATTACTAGTAATACAAAATAATAATAAGAATAATAATATAATAGAAAAGAGAGAGAAAAAAAAAATAACAAAACAAAAACAAAAACCCAAAGAAAAAGAAAAGAAATCAGAGAGAGTAAAAAAAAAAAAAAAAAAAAGAGAAATCGAAATTACCAGCATCATGTCATCCATATTAATTAATTAATAGGTTTTGCCTTTCTAGCTAACCTGCAGACTCCAACGATTCCGTCCTACTTTTCTCTTCCGACCTTGTGGCTCCTCACAAGGACCCGTTTGGCCACCCCCATAAAGTATAATTACAGAAACATAACCAAGTAGCGCCGAGGACTTGACATGCACCAGCGAGGAAAGAGGTGAGGAATAGTAGAAGGAAACATGGAGCTATAAAAACTTTTTTATAATAATAATAATAAAGAAATACAATCGAATCATATAATATATAGAATATGAAAATTAAAAGAAAAATAATAGTACAAGTGAAAGATGGAGAGAATAGAAAGGGTGTGGCAAGCCAGGGCAAAATGGATAGAATACAAGGGAAAAGGTTCAACTATTGGATACCATGTTCCCTTGTTCGCTGAACTGTAACTTCAGCGGCACCCTCCGGGCCACACCCAGTACCTACCTAACCTAACTGCTTGTGCTTTCGGAAGAATAATCAGAGAGGAGGGACGAATAATAATAGGAAGCGGAAAAAATAGTACGGCCACTAGTATGGATGACGGTGTACTGTATGGAGAGTCATGAACTAACACCCATAGGAGGACTAGTTCCTAATAAGTAGGTATTAAGGCAAAGAAATAATAAATAAAATAAAAAGTTTGTCGCCAGCAGCATTAAGAGCAGTCAGTACCATCCATCATCATTATCACAAAAGAGGAAGATAACTAAGGGTGCCAGCTCCAACAACACCAACACCACTTGAATGGGGGTATACCCAAAATACATTACAAATAGGTTTTTGACTCGCAATGATTACACCAGGCTTTTGATGCTGTAGATTTCTAGAACATTATTGATCCAGGCCAACGATCAATTGTTCTTGACGCAGGTGGACTGGTGCTAGTAGATTGTGATTTTCTGTCTCTTTATTTTAACAATTCTCCCTAATTACTCTCTCTCTCTCTCTCGCTATGTATCTTCTAAGGGAAAAAAAAAATATTGATCTAAGAGTGTCTATTTCTCACCATCTACGTGCAGTTCAGTCCCCTTTGTCTTCCCGAACCAGTCAGATGTAAAGGTCCAACCCTTGGCCAGGCCCGGGTACAGCCCCTGTAACAAAAACTTGAAAAGTGTTGTACCACCCATTCCAGGGCTCTCCGAGTTGTACGAAGAGGAACTGCTGGTTCAACGCTGCTACAACGCCATAGCCATGCCTCTTCCCCCACTCGATGAACAGGTGACAAAATGATCCGAAACCCTCGTACAATTATAATACCTAAATACATAATAATACTGTCCACTCCCCCGAAACTTAGGTAGGTAGAGGTAGGTACAGTATCTCTTCCATGCGATAACTATTATTTTTATCCAATGATACTCCATGCTTTACAAGGAAGTTTTGGGTCTGCGAAAACCACCGCGCCTCACCCCTCCCTTGAAGGAGAGAAGAGAAGATCGGGGCAGAGGTAGGTAGGTTTATTTTTATTTTATCCAACCCCCCTGCTCAACTATGATAATTACAACCCCGGAATAATTGATCAATGAGGGGAAATCGATTTGCTAAAAGTCAAATAAAGTAATAATAATCATATCATTATTACCTGAAGAACTTGGCCCCTAGCCATGCCTGACAGGCTAGAAAGGCACTTTCACTTGTTACTTTCCCGCCTTTTATGAAATGCTGACAATTCCGGCAGATAGCTTTGCGGTTGGGTAATCATTGCGTTCAGGTTTCTCGTCTAAAAGGACCGCGACAATTAGAAACAGACTTCAATGGTGATTAATTCCAGTGGTAGGAGGGGGGTGGGGGAGAGGTGGGCTATTGGGGGAGTGGGAACTGGGATCAAAAATCACGATTAATATGGAGGTAGCTCCGGAGTATGTAAAGCGTGCCTTGCTTTTTGCCCACCAACTAGTACATCACAGTGGCTCTGATCGTATGTAGTAAGGTACCGGTAAACCATCTGGAATTTATTCTATTTTTCTTTTTTTTCTCCTTCTTCTTGTTCTTGTCACTAGCAGTAGCAGAAGAAGAACACTTTGCAATCGGAGCGTCTGTCTAGCTGGATTGACTGGCTCATTCATACCATGATTCGGGTCCAATACCGAAATTACAGAGGCTGTCACAGGCTCAGTATCCAAAAAAAAAAAGTAAAGATTACCTCCATGGTTCACCCTTTGACGGTAGATCATCCGTAAGGTCCGCCAGCCTTGACCATTTTCACGGTAACAAATTACCCTACCAATTATTATTTCACTACGATTCCAATAACTATCTCGATTTATTTTATTATTTTTATTTTTTTTTTTTCATCTCATTAACCCGAGTCTCTGGTTGGAAGGGAAGAGTAGTAGGGGCATTGAGAGGGGGGAAAGAAGGGAACTTTTATGAGATCGAGGGAAAAATAAATATAAATATATTCATAATCTGTATAGGCACTAACTACCATTACTTAAGTCCCGACCGGGTATTGAAATGCTCCACCTGGCTTGACCTGATACGTATGTACATACTTGCCTACATACATGCGCAACATCCCCACCGATTACCGATCTCTAATCGTATATATACATCAAGTTCACACATTCTGCTTCTCTCGTGCATTTCAAGTCTGGTCGTGGAGGCTGGCAGGCAGAAGATGAGATCCTCACACGATATGATATTTCCCAAAAAATTAATTCGTGAATTTATTAAAAAATAACTATTTATATATATTATGTATTTTTTATGCCTCTGCAGTTTTGAGCTAGTCGCACGTTGGAACGTTCTCCGTGGAAACAGCCGGGATTGCTTTGTCGGGCTAGACAAGCAGGAAGGAAGGGAAGGTATCTAGTTATCATTTGGCATATTTTTTTTAGGAACTTTTTATTTTAATGGTTTTTTTATCCTATTATTCTTTTGACAAAAAGTTTTCAATCTTATCTTCCCATAGTTATAAAAGTAGACTAAGATGATAGGAACTTAAGTCGGCATCCTAAAATCACTTCTGGTGCCGGCGTGATACCATGGAGCTTCCAATCGAGCGAATGGTAGGTAGATAGGTATTAAGGTAGGTAGTCGCAGAGTTGACACAACACAAGCGCCTAAAGAAACGATTTACAAATACTATCTGGACCATAGGTTAATTTTATTTACTTTTCTGATCAAACAGGTCGGAGCGATGGTGATGATCCTAGTTCCAGGTTACAACCAGCGGAGATCGAGCCGAAACCAACCAACCGGGTGATCCTTCCCACTAGGCAAAATCTATTGGATGATGGAATCTCTGACTGATTATAGGTATTATTACTAGGATTATTACTAATGGAGGTGTATTATTATTACAATTGGTAATACCCTGCGTGCTCAGAATCAAATTGATGAATGTGAATGTGATCCTAAAAATTGGGTGTGGATTCTCTTTTACACTCTCTTTTCCTTTATTAAAACTCATAATTCTTAATCTCATTTATTATTCCTTTTTTTTTTTTTTTTTACAAGGGAAAAACGACGGAGTGGATAGGTTTTGGTCAAGAAAATAATTGGTTCCCAGTTGACTGGGCTGACCTTAGCTAAGGTGAGGTTCGTTTCCCCTATGATCATTCCACTTCAGTAATGAAGGGATGATAAAGGCAGGTAGCTACCAGATTATTGAAAGCAGGTTTGGTCGCGAAATGGCTATTAAAACTAGTACTATATGGAATGAGTTAACTATGATGATCTTCGGATGATCAATTTAGATTTTCACACAAATACAATTTAACTATTGTTGTCATTGATTCTGCTACACCGTTGGAAAGGCACCAGGTGGTAACTCCAAACAAAAGTGCATGAAATAATAGAAATAGTAATATTACTAAATAACAAATATGTCTTGCACTCTTTGTCTTCATAAAAACACTCGAGCAAGGCCAAGTCTCAAGCCTACTAGGGTCCGGAGGAGGAGGGCGAAAAAGGAAGAGCGAGCGAGGAATGTGCACATCACGCACCGCACAGGGCAACATTGGGTCAAGCAAGAGCTAACACTAAAACTTGACCCCGTCAAAGTCGGCCTAGGTAGATGTACATATATCTACATACATACATACCTACATATATACGTTATGATTATTCTGACCGATCAGCGTGGATAGAACCGTTTCTAACCTGCAGAACCAGCTGGGTTATACTTCAGGCATGAAGTCGTCTTCTTTCTAACGGGAGAGATGAAAAAAATAGATACATCCTCAATTTGTTTGGTCGATTAGACATGGTTTTGTCACTAGAGTAGGTCTTCGTCTTCTTCTAATTATTATCCTTTTTTTACGCTAGGTTGGTCATTGCGAACTCCATTTCCGATACCTCTAACGCTTAGACTTATTTTCGGCTTCGTATCGCTGTCTCGCGCCCGAGAGACATGATTCTTATTGGTCTAATCGCTCGAGGGTTGTTCGCACTTCTCTTCTTGTGTAAAGTAGCCGGTACACGTGTAAGAGGTATTGAGTGTGAAGGTATTTCTTTTCTTGTGGCCAAAAAAAAAAAAAAAAGAGTAGGAAGAGGAATTATTCCATCTAAAAGGGTTAGTTAATTAGCATTGAAGTTCCCTCCCGACATAATCATAAACCAAATCGAAAGTTGCCAGGGTGTAAGTGCATCGAATATAATATTTTTGCCACCGACGCAGACTCCAACTCAAAAATAGCCCTACTGCGAAGGTATGTTTTTTTTTTTTTGGACCTACCGAGAAAGGATTGAAGTGCAGCAACGCCAACCACCTTCGAATTTTAGTGTGATATTTTCTTTTTCTTTCTTTTCTTTTCTTTTCTTTTTTTTTTTTTTTTTTTATTTTTCCCCCCTAGCTCAAATGGTAATGATGCAATGAAAATGATCATAGATAACTTGGAGTCAATGTTAATGTATAATTCTTCCTAATGGATACTTTTTAATCGGGACTTTGGATGTAAAGTAGCTAGGTATACATGAGTAGGGTGGGGAAAGGTGAGAGGTAAAAGATAAAAGTCACTCAAAAGAACTATCTTATTTCTGGAATGTGGTTACATTGTTATCACCTCTGCACTACACTCGAGAGGTGGCAGGTTTGCTTATGATTTACCCATGTATTACACCTCCTCTTGCTCTTTTTTTATCCCCAGAGGAGGGTGGGGGTTTAATGAAGAGTTGACTGACTAAATAATATAATATAGGTACTAATTAACCAACCAACTCACCATTATTTCCTAGGCCTGACCTGACTATTCAGCCCCAAACCTGCAATGCTGTCTTTCCTCTTAAGGAGAGAGGACCTAAATAGGCATTGAAGAGAAGGGGGGGGAGGGGGGAAATAATGATTGTTTGCTGGTTGGCTGGCTGGAATCTGAGAAAGAGTGGGTCCTGAAATGATGTGAGGGACTTCAGCTGTAACTGTTGTTACCAACTAGCTGTCTCTTAGTTTAAACATCAAGATGCTGAGCGACGCTATTTTTCCTTATTGCGGTTGTCATCATTATAGTATTACCTGTAGTACCCATGATTGGGGTAGTTCTGTCCTATCTCGGAACTTCAGTCTCTCCCAGCTCCCTTCTCCCAGCATATAATACGTACTTGACAGAAGAGCAGTACATACCGACCTCCCAGCAAGAAACACATGTGTAATGATTACTACTACCTACATGCCTGAAATATTAAAGTACTTGGAAAGTACTTGGTAGGTATCTGAGGGACGGGGAATCAAGCAATTGATAGTTGACAGCAGGAACGTACCTTTTTTTTTACACCCATGTAACACCAAGCATCTGCTGCTATCTGCTTATTTTCTAATATAACATAAATGAGAGAAAAGAAGAATACAGCGACATCTTCTCCCCTAGTAGCCAAGGGTGGGTTCCAAGTTACTTGAATAGATATGCGGAAAGCATAAAGGAAATAAGAATCCTAGCGTGGTCTATTTTCCTTGGAAAAGTAAAGGAATATATTTATATAGAGAGTTTAAACAAGAAACCATACGGAGTATATATATATATAAAATAGCACTAGTACTAGAGCTGAGAGTCCAACAACAGGAGCTTTTGCTCTCTCACACCCTGCCGTGAAACCAGATTCAAGATACTTATTTTATCCTGAAACGTGCCGGATACTCTACCCCTGGGCCGCTGCTTGAACTATCATATTTTCCTCTCCCACCTGGGTAAATTTATTCTTATTTGTACCCAATCCGACCTGGGTATGAACCGTACAAGGAAATATGCGAGAAAATTAAGGGAAAACAACAAGAGTAAAAAAAAAAAAAAGTAATGACCCATAATTAGCAACAAACTCTTACACAGTTACGTTTTGTATAAGCTGTAACTTAATAAATAACCCACCTAGTAGGAAACTAGGTATTCTATAATTAACCAACACACCAAAATGATGCTCCCTTCCTCCCTCCCGAGGCGATGAATAGGCAAATCGGCAAGGTAAGCCCGGGGGCCCCCCCAGGGCAAGGGCAAGGGCAAGAAGGGTAAGGGTGAATAATAATTAGGCACAGGTATTGGGTAATAATAACTCCTCTCTGATCTGCAGTTTTAGGGGTTACTTACATACCTAGATTTTCAAGTCCAAGCCTCAAAAAGCAGGGCAGGGTCTGATGCGCCTCATTCCACCTTCGTTTTTTGTTTTTTTTGCCCGGTCGCCGCCTGTCCGCCCGTGGCTAAGGCGACTTACATGCGAGTACTTACCTAGTTAATAAGGTAGTAATAATACCTAGGTAATCACAATGATTAGCTACCTGAATTATTACTTAAGTCACAAGGACCAAGTAGGAAAAACAATAGGGAAAATGGTTCCATAGGGATGTAGTGTTAGTTACAGTACGTAGGGCGTAACTACCTATTAGTAATTAGTTGGTTAGTGAGGAGTAAACAATGAGTTTGCAACAACTTCATAGCCGCGATACGCCTGAATATCAAGGGTTGTTTCTTGCCTCTTCTCTTTCTGTCTGTCTGTCTGTCTGTCTCTGTTTTTTCCTTTTTGCGCCCTCAGCTCCACAATACCTGGTAAGTTGATGGGATGATACCTAATAGCATTCTTTATCCCTTTTTTGCTTTTCATTCTTGCTATTCATTTTGGAACGGAGTGAACGACATAGTTTCTCCGTAAATAATGGGGTTGAAGAAACTTGACAGGTAAAAAAAAAAAAAAAATAAAAAAAAAAAATTAATATTAATCGGATCAGCTCGTGGCTTCCTGCGGTCATGTTCCCTACCTAAACCACCGCCATATTACTACTGTATTAAACTAACTAGAGCCAACCAAGGTAGCTACTGGATACTTGCATATGACTGAGGAGAGGGGGAGAAAAATTCTCAGGTTGAGGTTGAGACATTAATAATAATCCTAGTAGCTTTTCTTTTCTTTTCCGCTTTGGTTTCTCCCCGCCATGAGTGGGAAGTGGGAAAATTGGAAAATTGTGGTACTTACTACCTGATAATTATACGCTGTAAAATTAAATGCCTGCCACTCAATTGAAGAGGGTCGGGACTCCCTGCTTCGTAATATTAGTGACAGCAGATCCTACCCAGTAATAATAGATCTACAAGGCTTGGGTGGGCGGCAATTTCGTGAGAAGAAACGACGGACTTGGGATCTGTGTTTAGTCTCGGCTCTAGTCAAAATAGACAGCTAGGTTTTCGCGAATGGAGAAGCATCTTATTTTCCAACTTGATGCCTCACGAACAATATATTAAACCATCAATTCGGAGAGAGAAAAATATATTATCATCCAAAGGGTCAAACCCATTTTAAACCTAAAGCGTTAAATATGCTAATTAAACAAACGGATATCAGTACATAAAACTTCACCCCCCGGTAGATCTAATTTCAAATAAACCAATCTAGCCTACCCAGCCCTCGTCGCCTCATAATTTTAACCAGTCACCTTGAAAATAGACTCAGCCAGTCTCTTGACATTGCCGGTGGTGATACCAGCTACGGATATACGGCCATCCTTGGTGGCATACACGGAGTGCTTTATCAATCGTTAGTTGCCAGTGTAAATAACCCATACAAGCAGATCTACATACCTCCTTAGCAAGAGCCTCCATCTGCTCGGGCTTGAGTCCAGTGTAGGCGAACATGCCGATCTAGATTTTTAGAGTCAGCAATCGACCTTTCTCCGGTTCGCATATTGATATCCTTACCTGGTTGGTGATGTGGGACCAGTCATGCTTGCTGCCAAGTTCCTCGAGATTCTTCTTGAGGAGGGCACGCATCTCGATGATACGGTCAGCCATGCCCTTGACCTCACCCAGCCATTGTTCGTTGAGGGCGGGGTCGTTCATGATGGTAGAAGCAACACGAGCTCCATGGACGGGGGGGTTAGAGTAGAAAGGGCGGATGAGGATCTTGATTTGAGAGTCGACACGCTTCTTCTCCTCGTTGGAGGCACAGACGAGAGAGAAGGCACCAACACGTTCACCGTAGAGACCCTATTTTATTTAAGACATTAGACTCGGGTGGACGGAAGCCAAAAGGCCCAAAAGAAAAAAAAATAGACTAATGCTTCAATTCTTACCATGTTCTTTGCGAAACTCTGGCACAGGGCAATGTTGTGGCCTTCCTGGACAAAGTGTCGGGGAGCAAACGCATCGAGATCAGCATTTCCACTGGCAAATCCTTGGTAGGCCATATCGAAGAAAGCGAAGTGGCCCTTCTCCTTCATGACATCGGAAATCTGGCGCCACTGATCCTGAGTAGGGTCAACACCGGTGGGGTTATGCGCGCAGGCGTGGAGCAAGATGATGCTGTTGTTGGGGGCAGCCTTGATGTCGGCAATCAGACCCTCGAAGTCGAGGCCAATGGTATCTTTGTTATAGTAGCGGTACTTCTCAACCTCCAGGCCAGCGTCCTTGAACACGGCGTTATGGTTGGCCCAGCTGGGAGTGGGAAGGTAAATCTTTTTGGCGTGAGGATAGAAGCGCTGGAGGAAAGCACCACCGATTCTCAGGGCACCAGTGCCAGAGATGGACTGGGTGATGACGAGACGATCCTCCTTGAGGACGGCCGAGTCGGCGCCATAGGCCAGCTTAGCAGCAGCACTGGTGAAAGAGGGGATACCAGTGATTCCAGCATACTCCTTATCCAAGCGTGACGCAACAACCTTGTCTTCTGCGGTACGGACCGAAGGCAGAACATAGGGCTTTCCCTTGTCATCACCTGTTAAGGAAACGGAAAAAAAAACAATCTTAGTATTTATTCCAATGACATAAATAAAAGGAATTGAGTGAATGCCTCGATCAATTGAATGGCCGGGAAGGCATATTTTGTTTGCTTTTTTCAGCAGTCTTTCCCTTTTTTCCTTCGCAATAACAAAAACAAAACGAGGGGTCAAGACTGAACAAGAATACACGAGAAAAAAAAAGTGTTATGACTCCAAGAATAGGGGCATTTTCTTACGGTAAGCACCAACACCAAGGTTGATCTTTTCATTGAAGGTGTCGGCCTTGAAAGCCTCAGTGATTCCCAGGATGGCATCCTAGAAAACCCCCCTGGGATCAGCAAAAAGATCATCATTAAGCTTCTTCGACGCATCTATGAAGCTTACCGGAGGGCCCTGGGGGACATTGGACCAGGTTGAACCGTATCTAGCACCCACGAAAACGGTGCGCATGCTCGCGTCGCGCGCAACAGCCTTGCGGCTAGCAACTCTGAGAGTGGACAGCATTGCGGAGGGAAGGGCCAAAGTAGATGAAAAGAATCCCAAGGGTGAAGGAAGACAGATAAGCTTGTCAAGGAAATAAAAAAAGGGCGAAGAAAAGGGAAGAAAAATAAACAAATTAAGAGAGAAAAAAAAATTATCGGGAGGTTGAAGATGAGAGATCGGGGGAGATAAATAATAAAGCAAAGGCTCCAGGAGAAGTGACCGAATCGGAGATGTTGCGTGTGGTATTTTTTTGACTCATGTGAACATGGATGACCCGTAAGATGCCTGTCTAGGGATTTCTGGGGAGGCAAACCAGGCCTCTGATTGGCTGTCGTGGAGCACACTTACGGGTAAATTGGAACGATGAGCCAAGGTGCTTTAAAGTAGAGTTATGAGAGTCCCAAGTACCTAGGCTGGACTCGGGGTACCTTTCGATCTTCTTCCTGATGATCCCGAATCCGACTGCTAGTCGTTACTCTAGGGCCACAAAGGAAAAGGGATATTGTAGTTGACAACTTGGGCCCCATCATAACGGGATATCCCTACGTATGTCGTCGGCTACCCGGATGTTTTCCATGAGATTGAACGACTACTAAGGAGTGGTGGTCTCCTTGAAGAAAGTAGAAATATAGAAATAATTATTGTCGCATTATTATTGTGATGAATAGTAACTACCTACTGTTGGGTTGCATTCTGGGTCTGTACCTACTCCCTAGACACGGATGGCGGAGGACACCGAACCCATTGAGGAAATTTGCAGTGTGGGATGGACTCGGGATTTTTTGGGGGAGAGGAGAAAATAATTTGTTGTGTGTCGAAATTTTGTTTACTATTTGAATTGACTCAAATATCGGTTCATAGCTAGGGTTCCAATTTGATCATTTATTTTATTTTATTCTATTTTTTGACAGAAAAAAAAAGATAGTTTAATAAAGTTCCTATATGATGTTATTCAGTCAACAAGTATCATTCATAATACAATGTGATGATGATAACTAATAATGATAATACTATGGCATGGTATTAAACATAATGAGAGTCCCGCTTTCGGTGAGCTCTTTTGAGAAAACCGGCTCCATCGCCTACGGCTCTCCAGCCGATTTCCCCTCACAGGATTTGGGGTAATTCGGATCTTCGTGAGGAGATACAAACACAACAGGCGACATCATAACTGTTGATCGTGAGGAAGAGAAAATACATCGTTCTCCTAGAAACCTATCAATTAGTCCTATAATACCAGCAATTTTGCTAGCGAACCAAGTCGATAGGTTATTCCACTGAACTTTTTTTTTTTTTTAGAAAAGAAAAAAAAAAAAAAAAAAACAAAAGCCCTGTTATATATAGTATTATTATTCAATATTAAAATTCCGAGCCCAGACTCAGTCCAGGGGATCGGTACTTCGAGGTTGCCTAGGCATCACCGCCCCATCAAACCTACATATCCCGAGCCTGTGCAGATCAAGTTGGAGGTGCTAAGTACTTCAGTTTATGGTGTGAAATTTCTGATAATACATTTTATTCAAGCTGGATGCTACGAAGAAATATACTCTGCAGCCAAACATGCAGACTGAGTGCGGTCAAGGTTCCTACCCAGAATATCTAGGCCAGCCAGTCACTCACCAGACTTGAGCATCTCAAAATAGCCTAGAGCCTAGTCGGTTCTTGGCATTACATGGTCATGCAAAGTATTAAACCAATTTTAGACGATCTCCTTCAAGTCTCCATCGATGTCAACATAGCTCTCTAGGGCTATAGCTCCCCAGACCTTTTCGCCAATCACCTCCCCTTTGGTCTCAAATATTGGCCGCGGGATTGATCGGTACTGGAATGCATTAAGGTAGCCACTTTGTGCTAGGACAATGCCTGGTCGCAAACCCACGCAAGAAGGTCTATCTATACCAAAGAGTGAGTCTGATAGTTCGAAATGAATGAAAGCTAACTCGAATGCCATCTTTAATTTTTGTAATCTGGCTGAATAAATTGAACAAGTACGTTTATTCGTAATGGTTATGTTGGTAGCACCGGTTTCCCAGAGCATCTTTTAAGGTGGAACTCCAGCATACCCAGCTCCCAGTCAATAGCGGATCGAGGACGTAAATCTCTCGCGAGTATAATTTTAATTATTAGTGGGTTGTTAAGGTGCTTCCTACATACTAAAGTCCCAAATTCTGCGTTAATGGGTCACCTAACCGGAAGGCAGCCGCCCCAGGCAATGTACATGACACCCTGGTCGCCGCTGGAACAGGTGTACATGGATCCTGGACCTTTCTGAAGCTCGGAGAGGATAGCTACAAAGCCAAATTAGGAAGGGGATATGTTGCATAGCGGTCAGGGATTTCAGCCAGAAGTTTTGTTTTTCGCACCGTGGGTAGAGAGAGCTACCATGTTAAAACCCTACCCTTACAGTTCGGGAATTTGGAAACATAGCAGCACATGAATTGAGAGGATTAGGATACGCGCCATATAGATTCTTGTGATGGGTTGAAAACTTACAAGTACATACATAGTTGAGTCACAGTGAGCTAAGCCTATTTTGGGGAGAGGAAGCGGTGCTCTCGGAGTCGAATTCCGCGCCCATCGCCCACCTATACTAACTACCTACTACACATAATTATCGGTATTATTATTGATCTGTCCGACAAGGTAGTTAATTTCCCCACACGCCAAGTTCTTAATCCTGCGAACAAGGAGATCTCCCAGAATTCGAGAAAATTAATCCTAGAAAGCTAAAGGTGTCCGTTTCGGGATTCCGAGACGAGCAAGGTACAGATTCTTCTAGTAGGGATACCGAGACATTTTAAGGCTTTGCTCATCCGATAACATCAATAGAAAATGAAGAGTTTTTATTCTTGCCTTACGAGCTTCAAATTCTAAGTACATATATGTATATCATTAATTACCTCTTTTAATAGAGAAAGAAAATGCGCTGGATTTCGCGGGTCTCCCCAATAGAGTTTCTTAACCCAATCGGACACCAGCTTGGCGGTTCTTGCGAGCGGTTGCTCCCATCGCATTGTTCATGCCTGTGTGCTGACTACTATCTAATGCACTCATTGCTTCGCGTTTCTTTTCCTCCTCGATCTTCTTGAGTCGTTTCTCAGTCTTCATCTTACCGCTTCCTTTGCCGTGGAACTGGTGGCTCAGGTGCTTGAACGCCTCCTTCTGGTTCATTGAGCGCCCAAACTCGTCGATATATTTGAGCTGTACGTCGGGCTTGTATTCTTTATTAAACACCTCCGCCATGTGGCGGGCATCTTGCTGGTCTCGCTGTTTGTTTTCCCATCGGGCATATTCCTCCCTTTCTCGAGCAGACATGCGGTCTAGCTTTCCGGACGCTCGGTCGCGCTCACGTTGTTGACGAGCACGCTTCTCAGCCTCAGTTTCTAGGCGGCTCTTTTCATGTAGGAAACGATCACGGTCTCGAGTAAGCTCATTTCGCTCAGCAGCATCCGATGACTTCACCAAACCGCGCTTTTTGAGCATCGACAACGTAGCACCGAGACCTTGATCTAAGCTCGCCTCCTCTTCTAACCCGGTTGCAGTGATTGCGGCAGCGGCTGCAGACTGATCACGCTTGATTCGTTCTTCGAGATCCTCTTCGTCTTCAATGTCATTATATGTCCGTTCCATATCCACATCACTAGTCTCCTCCAAGGGTTGATCTGCGGAGGGTTCCTCAGATCTATCCCGCGAGCCTGCAGCGGGCTTATCTGTTCGCCCTTCGCGCCGCTCTGGTAGAGTTGGCTTCTGTAGATTAGACACGAATTCCGATGTTTCATCAATGACCAGGCCGGGTTCTTCCTCATCTGGTGTTTGAACTTCCATTGGGGTTTGTGATTCTTCTTCTCTGAGTTGTCGCACAACATCTTCAGGTCGAACCTTCTGTCGCTTTTTGAATGCAGCGCGTCTTTGACGAGTTAAAGAAGCTTGCAGGTCGTCGTCATCGACGAAGGAAATGTTCTCGTTTTCCCATCTGCGCGAAGCTTGTGCCGGTGCCGGTGCGCCATTAATAGTATCCACATCCATCGAGGAGGCTCCATTCGGTGTAGACCCCGAATCTGTAGCGGGGAAAATATCTTCGTCATCAAGGGTGGTTCTTTTCTTGGTTGACTTGGCTTTCTTTTTCTTAGGTTTCTTAATTTTTATTTCACTCAAATCCATGTAATCAGAGGTAGGAGTCTCCACTTCAAAGTCAAGGCTGATGATGTTTTTCTTGAGCTGTTCGGAGACGTCCTGCCGCTTGGCCTCCCATTCCTCCACGCTAGATCCCTGAGCATCAAGTGTAAATCGTTTCCGCTTCTTGCCCTCAATTTCCTCATCGTATTGTGACAGAATCCCAGTACTTTCCTCGGTCGGGTCATAAGCTGGTTTGCGTTTCTTCAATTGTACCCTCTCCGCGGCTTTCTCCTTCTCCCGTAGGTCGACATTCTCCAGTTCATCACCCTCCACCTCGTTTTCGTCGACCGTGGTATCCTTCAGTGTGAGAATATGTTCGGCACCCCCGTCAAAGTCTCCTAGTTCGTGTCCAACCTTAATTCCCGCTAGATCAGCAGCCGAATATTCGGCCATCCGTTGGCGCTCTTCTAGTTCCTCTGCCAGTTTGCGTGCCCGTTCCTTCTCAATCTTTTTCTGTTTCTTCTTGGATTGCAATAGCCAGGATTTGGTATCCATATCTGTATCTCCAGTTTCGCCTAGTGTCAATCCCTCGAGTTTTTGATTCCTTTGAGCCGCTTCGCGAGCCTTCTTTATCGCAGCGTTCCTTTCCTCCCGTTTGCGTTTTGCCTCGGCCTCTTCTTGCATTTTGCGCCAGTTGTCTGACGCCTGTGCCTGACGCGATTCGAGTGTGCTTGCCGGCTCTTCATCATCAGAGGACGAGTCATGTTCGGTTTCTTTGAAAATAGGACCGGCATCTGCGCTGGGTACGGGGAGAGGTTTTAGACCCAAGGCCACCCGGATCTTGTTATTCTGCTCGATAGAAATAGCGTCTGCCATGTTGGCAACACAGAGATATGGAACAAAAAGGAAATAGAGCAAAAAATGTCAACTCTAAGCCGATTAAACGGGGCGCAAGGTAATGATGACCGAGACTTTTGGCGATCCCATCGAGTATCGAGCCTCCTGTCCGCCTTTCAGACTGTGCCTGGCCGCCGACGTAGAGGGTATCTGTCGTATTACATAACTGACTATCTCGGTAAGGTTTAGCGCCGGGAAATTCTTAGCGTCCTTTTAGCGCTGCCCATAAAAGGGCCAACCTGCACACTTTTCTCTCTTCTTCTTTTTTTTTCTTTTCTCACAATTGAACATAAACTGATCTGTGTTCAGCGATCCTGATCACAAGGATGCTCCTTCTCTCTGGGAAGGGGCTTCTCTTGTGTTTCGGTTGATTACTGGACAGTTCGACGACTTAAGGAGTCACCACTTTTTTCCTGCTTGGTGTCTATTTCCGGTCGACAGATCTAAGATTAAATGTTAGTGCTGGGTATCACTCTGGTCTTGAGCTCCCTTTTGGTGAGATCGGCTGGATGACCCGGTTGCTGACGGCGTCATATTCCTGTTCTCTTTACCGATTTGGCCGTCGGCCGATGAGGTTAGGGATAAACCATGGCCGGCCAACATACCTTTTCGTTTCCATTTTCTCTATTGTAAAATTGTATTTATAGAGTGAAACGATCTTCTATACCGAACAGTAGTCTGTCTATGTGCATATATGCGATTTGCTTGCACCCTTTAAGTGCCTATTTTATGCCGTATCACAGCATTAAAAGGGACTAGAGATTGGAAGAGAACAAGGACAAAGGGGTATCTATGGTTTTTTTTTGTGTGCTACAGACAACGCATAACAAAACAAGCATTGCCTTCAGCATTCTTAGTAGGGAATCCCGAAACTCCAATCCCGACTAGTCTAAATATATTTACTGGGCGACAAAGCAAGGTAAAGTTTACAGCAACTTTAGATGTCCTGTAACACTATCGACAACACTTTTCGGCCCTAGAACTCCCAGCACCGTCCTGCTTCCACTCGCGATCTGTGTCCGTCCGGCATCCTGAATAACACGGGCGCAGAGACCAAGACTGATTGCCTGTGCTTGTAATAACTGCAATTCCTCCTCTGATTTTATCTGTAGCGCGATTTTCGCCTGTCCTTGTCGTTCCCACCGACGAAGAATAGATGAATTGGGTGAATGAGCCACTAGATACTTGTAACAGGCGAGCGTTGCATGCGAGCATTGGGCGGCGATTTTGCCTATTAGGAGCGAATTATTTCCTAGTTAGCTCATCGACAGTAAAAGAGAAGGATAAGAAAGGGAAAAAAGAAAGAAACGATAGAAAGAACAAACCTTTCGTCATCCCCAAGTCCGTTCGAACCACAAGCACTAACTTCACCTCTTCTGTATTGCTCTCAAAGTTGGCTAATTCACCTCCGTCTCCTTCCTCTTCACTATCGGATATTTCCTCCTCCTCATCGTCGTCTTCTTCATCTTCTCCTTTATACGATGAACCTTGCAACTGTTTCGTGCTTCTACCGGAGTGTGAAGAGCCGAATAGACCTAGCGATGCTCCCTGTCCAATAAAATATCCGGTGATACCGGCAATAATGGCTGTGGCGACTACATATGTCGTAGTTGAAGGGGGTATGCGATCTAGCTCAGTCATGTTTGGAGCGTTTAAAGGAAGGTGTAAAGCCGGGTTGTTGTGGATGAATTATGGGGTAGGCGGGAAAGAGAGATCGATGGAAAAAAAAAAAAAAGTTACTATGGAGAGGTTAGTGGCCTGCGGAGCGGAGGTGGAGGGCGCGTTCGAGTCGTGTGTTGGAAGTGGTGAGGTTTGGTGGGCTGGAAGACTCGGGGTCCGGGTCCCCCATATTGTTTCGTTCACGAGATATGAGTCTAGGGTCTAAGTATCTTTGCTCAAGTGATTCAAATTGTTCTGAAAAAGACAAGCAGTGAAAAGAATAAATAAAAATAAAAGATACTCAATAAAATGCTTTTATTATCTTTACGAAGACAATCTCTTTTTTATTCTCTCTAAAAAAAAATAAAAGATATTAAAAAAAAAGACCAAGACTAAAACATATATCGTGAAAGAAATAAGAAGAATAACCCAAGCTCAAACTATTCCATATTCATGCAATCAGAAGACACTACTAATTCATTATATATACATCTCTGATCATGACAATGTGAAATGTTGGCCTCCACCATCATCAGAAGCAAGAGATGTTTAGCCGGCGCGGGGTGGGGGAGCACCACCAGTGTTTCCAAGGCGGCGACTCCTAGAGTAGACAGTCAGCGCTGTATCTAGAGAAGTTATTTCACAAGGGTAACTTACATCATGGATCGACTGGCGAAACTGATAACAATCATAAATAGCCAGCTAGGAATAGCACTGAAGCCATAGATAACATAGCCGAAAGGTACTAGCAGTCCGGACTGGGCAAGCCAGCCGTCAACGGGGTGGAAAGCTCCCTCATAAGCGGGCCGGTTCTCATATGTCTTCTCAGAGTGGACCTTGTAGATGGCTTCAGGGCTCACGGTGGTCGAGTTCAGGTAGACGGTGTGTAGAGGTGTAGAAGGACGTTCTTCACCGATTTGAGCCTGAGGAACGTTGAAATACCAAACAGCTGGCGCACCCGCAGACCAAATAGAGCAAAGAATGGGGTTTGCTTCGCAGTCAAGATATCCAAGATTGGGGGAGGTCGGGTCCGCAGAGAAAAGGGAGACAGATTTCTAGAATGAGAAAATTAGCCCCTATTCTAACAGGGTGCGCTTATTCTAGAAACACGTACCTTAAACGCTTCATCTGCCTTGCCACAGCGGCCAAAGCAAGTCTTATTTCCACCCGTGATGAAAACGAGCCAATCTTGGGGCTCAGAGCGAGGCTCTAAAAGTGACTGCCAGTTGTTTATGTCGAAAGGGGTAACGGCCTTCTCCTCAACAACCACCTGCGGCTCAGTCACCTTTTCAACGACCGGGACAACCGGAGTCGCAGTTGGCAAATAAGATTTAGCCTTGTTGAACCAGCCCTGAACACGGTCCGCAAGGGGAACCTGCTCTTGAGCGGCAACGAGCGCTGGGGCGAGGGCGAGAAGGTGGATAAAGCGCATGATGCTCTGGAGACAACAACGACCACGTGTAAGTCAGAGGACTAATAAAATCTTTACACTTTTTCTTTTTCCTTTTCCTTTCTTTTCTTTTGGTGATCAGAGATAAACAAACCTGTATTGATTTGAGATGCGATAGACGCACTTTGGAGGTATATCGACAGTTGGAAGTGCCAAAGTACGGAGAGCAGGCAGCTTAGGAAGACGAGCACCTGTGTTGTGGTGAAATGAAACGGCCACGAAAGACGGGCCACCTTCCGCGACAGTCGGCCTAACTGGAAATGGTAGCAACCCGGGCTCGCAGAACAGCTACGGGAGCGGGGACAGCAAGCCCTTGATTCTTATTATATTAAATTTCATCGGTTTTCTCCAGTAGAACTGCCGAATATTACATTTCAAGGGGCATTTATGATAAAATACGCTCCTACTGGTGACTTTATTGATTTATTGACTTCTTTTAATTTTAGAAAATATAAATAATAATAATCTACCTAGATCTCCTGGAGAACTACCCACCTACTTGGCCATGTCTTCTAGAACCTCCGCCGGAGAAGCCTGCCTCTGACTAATGAACCGATCGGGAAAGTAATAGATCGGGCCAGCATAGTTTTAGCTTTATATAGCAAGATAGCGATGCTACCACTACCTACTGTTTAAACTGGATGAAGTTGATACATGCTATTCGGGACATCTAACGTTACTCATTTCTCTTGGAAATATTAGTGATGACTTTGAAATAAGTTTTTACTGATATCTTGCTTCATAAAAATCAGTCATTTAGGAAACACTCTAGAATAGTCTCTACCTCGCATGTGGTATGAACAGCTTACATTTATTGTAACGTCAAGTGGCGTGTATAGTTGAAACTTAATTAAAAAGATACACATGTCGAGCTACGTACAGGACCCAAGGAGAATATGGATCGAGCTCAGGTAGGTACCTAGATATTTTCATATCTATCTACATAATAACGCACACTATAATGACTAGGATTCTTGAATGGAATTATTATCTTTTTCGGCTGCTTCACTATTCTATCTACGTTATTGGTATCTCTGACAAGTGCTGTCATACGTTTTCATAGTGTTGACTTCTTGTTAAAATATCCTTGGCCCACCTTCTGAACTTTTCTACGTCTACATAGAAAGATTGATTGCGCAAAAATGAAGCGAGGTGGGTAATAAACTACTCTCAATATCCTTCTATAGTCTTTGCTATTGTGGTACGACATGGTTAGCACCTGCTGTACATATGATAGAAGATTCACTGCAGGACTTCACTTCTATGACTAGGTAGTTCCTTCCTCCTGCTGCCCCAAGGGCTTATATCACTGGTGGCTTATCCCCTGGAAGCAAGAATGGAAAATTACAATTTGTTTGTTTATTCGTCATTGAACCTTTAGAATCCCGTGTATCCCAGTTACTGAAGTCACATTAGCAACCGGCGACCGAATCTCGGGGGCGAATTTGCTTGTTATTGCGCGATACATCACTTTCTTATATCTACTATGGGACACCTACAACATTGCTATAGATTATCCAGCGACATGCTGGTCACTATTTTAGTGACAATAGCCGTCCTAAACTTGAGTCTCGGAGGGGCTGTGGTGAGAAAAGAAATTGCCTATGACTTCGGTTAGTGAAATCAAAAATATATGCTAGACAGCGTGGAGAGCTAACTAAGGCGCTGCTTTCCCTCAATAACTAGGCACCATCCTGTCTAATGGCTCCCTTTCACATCACAATGCGACTAAACCTCCCCACAACAACACCTCTACTCGGCTTTCCTCGGGCGACTTTCCCATATGCACCGGTATGGATGGGCCCTTGGCGCCGTTCTGCCTCCCAGAAGACGGAGCAGATGTCTTGGTTGAAATGACATATTACGTTACGTGGGATTCCGACTTTTATCCTCTGAATGCTACCATTACCATTGAGATGAGGTACTCGGAGGGACCTGAAGGAACCTCAGCGTTCACATCAGACAAAACAGACAATAGCTATGGATATATTCCCCTTCGCATGCGCAAAGAATGGCTCCAGGACAAAATAAGCAATAATTTGACCCTCTATATAATCGAACTTGACCCTGCATTGGACAGGCGTGCGAGTGCTCGACAGGGCCCAACGATCACTCTTCATCCCAAGCCGGTCAACCACTACAAGCCTCCACCACCTGCATCGTTCAACAGGCGAGCACTTTACATTGGTCTGCCCGTGAGTCTTGCGGCCGTCATGATTATTGTTGCTGGACTATTTTTTGGGATGCGAGGGAGTAGAAGGATTGGACTGGGGAATGTCATGGGCGCTAGAGAGAGTGGGTATGGAATTGGAAAATCTAAACACCAACGCCTTAGGAACGACAGGAAACAAAGCACGGATGCGACTGAATCCTCGATTTTGAAGAAATATACAGAATGATTTCGTACGGCCCAACGGGACGCATCTCAATCGATGAGTTGGCAGCATCAAAAAGCTCTACTTCTTGAACTATTCAGCCAAGACGACTCAAAGTATTAGTCTGACACAGCAAAAAAGCCATTGTATGTTGGTTGTTTTGGCCGAGGCGATTACACCTCGGATAAATTAAACGTTCATAGTTAGTACCGGTATTCTCTACATTCCTTTGTTTTGAAAAATCGTGAGTCCCTCATGAAGAAATCCCTATCCATTGAAGATGCACTAGCATCTACAGAGTATGTATGTATATTAGAATTAAATTTATACCTATGAATGGAATTGTCAAAAATGCTCTGAAGAACTTTCCACATGTTTAAGGGGTCTAAAAGAGTCTTGCCAGCCTAGGTTAGTGTGGCAGAAGGCTAGTACTAGTATTTGATTTGCTAGCCCCAGCCAACAGGGGAGCCAGCAATGAAAATCCTCTTGGAAGGTGTGACGTGATGGATGGAAGGATTGAAGTTTCTAATAAACAAACCTTGTGTTTTGAAGGCATACAATGATTATTCTTTATAAAACAGATGGTAATCAATCCCCAGTACTTCCCTTATTGAGTGGTCATTAATCCATTCACTATCTGATAATTATTAATGATAATATGTTACCTACCTATTACAACCAATTTGCGGAACCAGCCGTTGGCCGCTGATTATCAATCGGGACTTTCTAGACTATCACAACAGTAGGGCAGGTATTATTATTATTACTAGTATACCTCCCTAGTGAGTGTGGTAATAATAGTAATAATACCATCATGTACTAACAAATCCTATCACTGATTCTTGCCCACTAAACCCCTCGTTATTTTGGCCTACTCAGCTCTTGGGCAACCACCTGCCGATGTCGGTCCCGAATAGGAAAAATTTGAGGGGAATCCCCCTCTCCAAAAGTATACTAATTCTGATCTATACATTGAATATGTTTCCATTAATATTTTTTAAACCAAAAAATAAAAACGAGCGTGAGGGAGGTGCAATGGACTTCACAAGAGAAAATGTTTATCTTAAGTGGCAAATCCTACCTACAGAAATCGGTCAGTACACAGGAACCCTTAGAACATAAATTACGACAACCAAACTCGATCCCAGCACAGGCCCAGTAGTAGTAATAACCATGACAATGCATATTGGCTGAACAACTGGGAAGACTGGGGAAGGTCTTATGGATGGGCAATAGGATTGCCGGATGCGCCATGAACGGACGCTTGTTCCCCACAAAGGATGAAAAAAAAGAAAAAAGGAAAAAAAAAAAAAAAAGGGCTGTCTGCGGTGCTCGGCGTGTGAAATTTTTTTTTTTGTTGCCGCCTCCCGCGAGTAGGAGTCATCATAGCCTGCGACTGGTAGAGATCGCCCGCCCTCTTAAAACTCCACCCACTTTCCCTTCTCTTGGACCTATGACTCTTCTCTTGCTCCTCTCATAGCATATAAACACTAGACTTTCGCCTGTTGACTTGAGCGTCAGTATTCCCACATTCCAACTTTTCACTCCTGCTTGTATCTAACTTTGAATACACTCCAGCTTCTTCATTCTTTTCTCACATTAGATCTAAACCCATCCCCTCCCCCACTACACACACCTACATCCTTCTTCACAATGTGCCCAGGTGCAGACAACGAGCCCAATGGGCACGCCAATGGTGTTAATGGTATGCCCTTGGCTTTTCAATAATCCTACCCTCCCTATTTATCACAACTATAACTAAACCCCTACGAAGGACAACACCCCGGCTATACTGCCATCGAGACCCGCGAAAACCCTCACCCCTCCACCCGCAACCCCTACGGTCACAATGTTGGAGTTACCGATTTCCTGAGCAATGTCTCCCGTTTCAAGATTATCGAGAGTACTCTCCGTGAGGGTGAACAATTCGCCAATGCTTTCTTCGATACCCAGAAGAAGATCGAGATTGCGAAGGCCCTGGATGACTTTGGTGTGGACTACGTGAGTCATACTTGCACAAGTGGATACATGATCCTTAGGGGTAAATATTAATGAAGGATACCTCTTTTAGATTGAACTTACTAGCCCTTGCGCTTCTGAGCAGTCTAGACAAGACTGTGAGGCCATTTGTAAGCTTGGCCTTAAGGCTAAGGTATGTTTGGATATTCGATGTCAGGTCAAGCTCTCGTTGTCTAACAATTCGGCTAGATTCTTACTCACATTCGATGCCACATGGATGATGCCAGGGTTGCTGTTGAGACCGGTGTTGATGGAGTGTAAGTTTGATCTTGAATTGAGTTTTCAAGCATATTTCTGACGATGAGATATTTAGCGATGTTGTCATCGGAACCTCTTCTTACCTCCGTGAGCACTCTCACGGCAAGGACATGACCTACATCAAGAACACTGCAATTGAAGTCATCAACTTCGTCAAATCCAAGGGCATCGAAATCCGATTCTCCAGCGAAGACTCTTTCCGCTCCGACCTAGTTGACCTTCTCTCCATCTATTCCGCCGTTGACCAGGTTGGTGTTAACCGTGTCGGTATTGCTGATACTGTTGGCTGCGCTTCTCCCCGCCAGGTCTATGAGCTTGTCCGTGTGTTGAGGGGTGTCGTCGGATGCGACATTGAGACACATTTCCACAATGACACTGGCTGTGCCATTGCCAACGCTTACTGTGCTTTGGAGGCTGGCGCCACTCATATTGATACGTCCGTTCTCGGCATTGGTGAGCGCAACGGTATCACTCCTTTGGGTGGTCTCATGGCTCGCATGATGGTCGCCGCCCCCGAATACGTCAAGAGCAAGTATAAGCTCGAGAAGCTCAAGGATATTGAGGATCTTGTGGCCGAAGCCGTCGAAGTCAACATTCCTTTCAATAACTACATCACCGGTTTCTGTGCCTTCACCCACAAAGCTGGTATTCACGCCAAGGCTATTCTCAACAACCCCAGCACCTACGAGATCATCAACCCTGCTGATTTCGGCATGACAAGATATGTTCACTTCGCCTCACGTCTGACTGGTTGGAACGCCATCAAGTCTCGTGCCCAGCAGCTCAACCTCGAAATGACTGATCCTCAGTACAAGGAGTGCACAGCTAAGATCAAGGCTCTCGCCGATATCCGCCCCATTGCCGTTGACGACGCTGATAGCATCATCCGTGCCTACTATCGCAACCTCAGGTCTGGAGAGAACAAGCCACTCCTTGACTTGACAGCTGACGAACAAGCTCAATTCATTGCCAAGGAAAAGGAGCTGGCTGCTCAAGGAAACGGAGTTCCTGCTTAAACAGCTCCCATCCTCTTTCATTTTTGCCATAATATTCCTCCTAATCCACGCATAAACTATTCCAATTGGAATGGAGTGAACATGTTTTGTCTAGAATTTTTGTTCGATCATATTCCCTGAAGCGACTCCTTTATCAACAAGAGAGACGTCAAATTTCTTTATTATTTACCCTTCTTTTTTTTTTTTTTTTTTTTTCTCTTTTTTCCTCTCATGAATCGGTGTTTATCTATGTGACTTGGGCTACTCATTTATTTTATATTTTCATTTGTCATGGTGGGGGTTCCAAAAAGTATTACAATTTGTCCCTAAAAGGAAAAGCAAGGGTCGAGACTGGTGTTGTGGGAGGGTTGGTCCACATAAAGGACCCTGTATATACACAGGCAGACCTCAGTGAAATTCCTATTATAAATTCAACAAAGATACGCATGAATAGACACTTCGGTCAGCATTGTAGAATTTTGTGTATGATGGATTACAGATCTATACATGTTACCTCAATGAGCGATATGGATTACGGCTCCCAAAATGCAAACATGGTATTGTCGAGATGAACCATATGGCGCGTAGAAGTGGATGCATGTTAGATGACTGAATAATGAGATAGAATTCGTTTATAATTTTGCAAAATCTATATACTTCTCTGACTGTAAGGACGTATCAGTTTTTGTGATTCAACAAAGGATTTTGACAGTCATGTAGATATTGCTGCGGACTTAAACCTTCAAGGAATGGAACAGAAATAGCGAGGAATCTAATTTGCCCGAGGATAAACCCTTTTACCTTGTCTATTAGAGCCGCCGACATGTATACAAATCTAGTCGACCGATTCATACCAATACCTAGTAAAGCAGGAAGTTGAGCGAAAACAGCCTTTACAAGGATACACTAATCTCTGTGGTCGTTCATCACGGACGGGACTATTTCGATCTCAAATGATTTGTTCGCACAGAGAATCATCCGATAATAGTACTCGACTAAAAGGAATATCTGGATGGACATCAGCCTCCGCCGATATGAACAATTTAAGGCCTGATGTCTGGCTGATAGGTTTGGTATCTCCCATCAGAAGAGCTTTACTTAACATTAAGGCTGACCTCTCTTGAATAGTGATATCGAGTGGCACATCCTAAGTATCATTATCGCTTTCAATGGTACCCTTACTCCTTGTTATCACATCTTTCGGGTCACTATATTACCTCTTTCAATCTCATCCTCATCAATGCATTAATTGTGCCACTTAATGGTTTCTGTAGTGCTTGAGTCTAGTATTGGAATTTTAACATTTCGATATTGAGCTTGAGGTTGTTGTCATCTAAAGTGATGTCGAAGATAGAGGTGCTTAGTCTCGCTATCGACGTCTGATGTTATAAGATGTTGAGCCCAAGATACAACCATATTGATATGTTTCGCGTTCCCTACTGGCTGATAATTCCCTGTTAAGCAACATTAAATGGAGAGGAAGGAACAATTCCATGCGAGGAAGAATAAACCTGTTTATCTTAACTATCTCACCACTGCGACCTTGCTGTCACCTGATTGCACTGACTAAATTACACAAATGTTAGGATAATTATGTAATAATATATGTATGATTGAGCAGTTGCCTTGAACTGGAAATAGAGAGAATGACGAAATCATCACAGGCAAAATCGCTTTCCTAATCCGATGAGGTTAACTTGCCGAGGCAGCAAACAATCTGGCCTTATTATTACTCACACCTGGTTGGAGCGACTTAATATCGAGTCATTGGTTGTGCTTGCTCTCGGAATTAGAAGTAGGAGTAGTACCTACTCGGTAGGTAATAGTGCTTCAAGTTAGTTCTCAATCGATATTTCCAAGTACCCTGGAACATCCGGCTCCCGTCTTTTCCTCTTTTTCCTCCTCCACAGCTATTCTTATCTGTCTGAAGATCGTCCCACTTTCATCCCGATCTTTCAGCGTTTCTTCTGAAAACTTAAATCCTGAAAGACAAACATAAAAGTCCAATAAAGTGGATCTCACAATGGTCTCCTCTGTTTTGCCCGTTGCTCTGCAGAATAAACTGCTTGGCTATAGCAGAGCCCCCAACGCCCAGTTGGTCATCCTTAACCTTGACCTGTAAGTGGAGGAACAACATTCCGCTCCCCGCGCTTGCCACCCAGCCTTGTTTGCTTCTTCCATCTAGCTAACAGAAACCAACGCGTGAGGCAGACTTCGCAACATTGTATTTATTCTCTTCCTCTTCCGCTACATCCGAAAAACATTCTACTCTCTACGAGGATATGGCCTGGTGGGGAGTCTCCGAAATGTTTATAATGCCATCCGTCTCTTCTGTTACTCCGTTTTCTTGCGTTTCCCCGGCGTCCGTGGACAGGTTGACAAGCAGGTATCGACAGCAATTGAGAATCTTGAGTCAAAGCTCGTGGCTACTGGGCCAGATGTGACAAAGTACTTGACACTTCCTAAAGACGGATGGACTGCTGAACAGATTCGCGCTGAGCTCGATAAGCTGGCGAATCTGGAGCACACAAGATGGGAAGATGGTCGCGTTAGTGGTGCCGTATACCATGGTGGACAAGACCTTTTGAAGCTTCAGGCGGAAGCCTTCGGACAGTTTGGTGTTGCAAACCCGATTCACCCAGATGTCTTCCCCGGTGTTCGGAAGATGGAGGCAGAAGTTGTATCAATGGTAATCCATCCTTCCCTATTCTCTCAAAGGCTATAATGGAAATGAGGATTTGAAGATTGACTCCCCCGGAATACAGGTCCTTGCATTGTTCCATGCGCCCTCTGACGGTGCTGGAGTAACTACCAGTGGCGGCACTGAATCTATTCTAATGGCTTGCTTGGGAGCTCGCAACAAAGCTCTAGCCGAACGAAAAATTAAGGAACCCGAAATGTGAGCGTGTTATCTTTCCTCTTCTGATTAACTTCTCTCTTCTAACTATTTTTGATAGGATTATTCCCGATACCGCCCATGCGGCCTTTATCAAGGCATGCAATTACTTTGGTATTAAGCTACATCGTGTTGCTTGCCCTGCTCCGGATTATAAGGTTGACATAGCTGCCGTCCGTCGCTTGATAAATCCTAACACTGTTCTTATTGTTGGCTCTGCGCCAAACTTCCCCCACGGCATTGTCGACGATATTCCTGCCCTGTCCCGGCTTGCAACCGCTTACAAGATTCCTCTCCATGTCGACTGCTGCTTGGGCTCTTTCGTCATCGCATTCCTTAAGAAGGCCGGCTTTGCGTCGCCATATGAGGAAGAGGGCGGCTTTGATTTCCGTCTTCCCGGTGTTACCAGCATTAGTGTTGATACGCACAAGTATGGATTTGCACCAAAGGGCAACTCAGTCCTGCTTTATCGAAACCGGACATATCGTAGCCATCAGTATTTCATTTACCCTGATTGGTCTGGTGGTGTGTATGCATCTCCCTCCATTGCGGGATCGCGTCCTGGTGCCCTTATTGCAGGCTGCTGGGCTAGTTTGATGAATGTTGGAGAGTCAGGATATATTAAGACCTGCCTTGAGATTGTGAATGCCGCAAAAAAATTTGAAACCTCTATCAACGAGCATCCACTCCTCTCCAAGAATCTCCAGATTGTTGGAAAACCTATGGTTAGCGTTATCGCCTTTGAGAGTAAGAACGGCGCTATTGACATCTACGACATGGCGGATGCGCTCTCCTCGAAGGGGTGGCACCTCAATGCCCTCCAATCTCCGCCCGCTATCCATGTAGCTTTCACCATTCCAACCGCTACCGCTGTGGATAAGCTTACCTCGGACCTAGTCGAGGTAGTCACAAAGGAGATTGACAAGGCGGAGGAGAGGAGAAAGCAAGGCAAGTCCTACATCATCAAGCGCGGCGATACGGCTGCCCTGTATGGTGTTGCCGGTAGCATGCCGGACAAGAGTATTGTTAGCCGCCTTGCAGAAGGCTTCCTTGACACTCTTTACAAAGCCTAGAAAGGTCTCGCTTGAAGTGAATGTTGTAAGTCTTGTTAATATGCATCAGAGTGTAAGAGAAATGCTTGTATGAGGGCATGTTTTCCCTAGCTAATCTCGACCTTCTCTCGCAACATATGGGGTTCCGGTGTTATGGTGTCATGGCTTGTTGATGTTTATTATTATAAAGTTCAATGTACTGGACAACCTATTGTTACTATTGATAGTCTTATCCACTATGAAAATTTTGAGGCTCAAGAATTTTTAAACCCCAATTGTAGTATCACATATAGTACAGTAAATGAAAAAGAAAAACACCGCTTCATGCAATCGGAAGGTGCTGCATTATACACTTCTTACCCCAAGCCCAGTTCATACAAGATGGCTTCCAGTTGAGTCGACAACTGCAAATCACCGCATTGTTCGGATAACCTGACTCCGGTCGTGGCGGAGGGTGACAAAATCATCCGATATAAGAAAAAAGAAAGACAATTGCTGAATACCACACACGAAACAAAGGAAAAAGAGTGGGAAAAAGAGAAGAAGGAAAACAAAGGAAAACAAAGGAAAACAAAGATCATTTCACAGATTCTTTTCTATTGCGTTGCTGACGACTTCTCGATATAATATCCCGGGTCAGGTTTCCGCTCCAGATGTACCTCTTGCTTTGTTAATCGTTTATCGACTTCTTGGACCTCGACAAGCTCTTTCACTTTCATGATTTGACCTGCAACTGAGGGTGAAACTGGGTGGAAGACGGTTCCCATGCGCTTCTTAAGTCCGAGGGCCTTGAGGACATCTGTTGTCCTTCGGGGAAGACCGATAGCGGATCGTAACAGGGTGATTCTGAAATAACTCATTGTGACCTTCCGTATATATTCTTTTTTTATCGCCCTTTGCTATAAAAAGTCGAAATATCGGGATGTTTATTTCTCGGAGGGAGGATTTTGAGCCCGGAGTCTTGATTCACGGTAAATTTTCCGGCTGAAGGGTCTCGCGCGCTCAGGTGGATTCGGTGTAGGTAATAGCGGTGATTTCAACTGCACGGTAGACTAAATTAGGAGAAATGCGGGAGGACGACGACGATATGCACGAATTGAGGTTGTACTCAACGAGTGATTATCTGGAAATTTTGGGCTTTCCCGATTGAGTCGGTCACTGAGGCGGAGTGTCACGTGTATACATATTCTGCCGGATGGATGAGTTGGGGGTGTCTACCCCGAGCTCCACTGTCCCCTCCCTCGAGCATGGTTTACGTGAGAGCTGGTTGATCTTTATTCTTTTTCCTTTCCGCCCTGCATTTTTATTATATGGTTCTCTTTATAGATCATATATGATACTATCCCCGCTAAGATGGCCCCAGCGGGAAAATCGGACCGAACAGTGGCGATGCCCCGGTTAGAGGATATCCTCCGACACCCAGAGGATCTCGACAAGATCATTGCATTGAAAGCGGAATATATGCGAAAGAAGGCGGCCGTCGATTCCCAGCTTCGTGAGGGCCTTCGGGATCAACTAGCAACCGTGCAGCGCAGCATTAACTCTCTTACTGAGGGACAACGACAGGTCGCGAAGACAAAGGACGAGCTTCAAGGGATCGATAAACTATGCGCGGAATCCCAGAACAGTGTGGAAGATTTTTCGCAGATCGACCAATTGGCTAAGATCCAGCGAAATTTTGAAGCGACCTTAATGATGAAGAAGGGTCTAGAGAGCTTCAGTAACGACCTAGCAGAGGTGGAGAGCCTACTGAGGGAAGATGACGATGATCTCGAGAATCAACCAAACCTCTTGCGCGCTCATATGCAGATCTCGCGACTGCGGGACTTCCGCGATGAAGCCATGGACCAGATCCGGAAGGCGCAGGACCCTAGCAGTGAAGCGACTTTGGAGGACTATTTCCAGGGCTTGGATTCCGTTATTGATTGGTTTGACGATCACCTCGGGACTGCCTGCATCAATCTTATCCCATTAGTACAGTCCGATAATCCAAGTTTGGTGGTTCGACTTGCGGTGGTTGTTATGAACGAGGAGAAGAACGATGAAACCGTCCGGGCCCTACAAGAGGCGCAAAGGGATCACCAAGACCTAGCCGGTCGGTTTAAATCTATGAACGTGGGCCCCAAAACAGTCAGGGGCTACAAAGAAAAGTTCATCAAAGCCATTGAATTCTACGCTCAGAATCAGTTCGAGGAGACCAAGGAGAATTTTCTGGGTGACCCGGATAACCTGGAGAAGAGCCTCCGGTGGTACTTTAATGATCTATACACAGTACAGCAAGGGATGCAGACGCTGATGCCTAAGAAGTGGAAAATCTATAAGACCTATACTGACATTTATCATGGAATGATACACAATTTCCTCATTAGTCTAATCGACGACCCTGAGCTACCACCAGATAACTTGCTCTCCATCATTCACTGGAGGGCAAAGTACTATAAGAAGATGACCAAACTTGGCTGGACAGCGTCAGAGCTTGGAGCCGATATATTAGACAACCGGGAGCCAGATCTCATTAGACAATGGCAGAACGTCATCATTAAGGCAGTCGAAGAATGGATGGATCGAATCGCTGAGACTGATCGGAAGGCGCTCACGGAACGTATTCCCGATTCACTCGATACTAATGCGGATGGCTATTTCCGTACCCAGACCCTCCCAGATATGTGGCGTATGCTTCATGAGCAGGTTGTCGCCTCAAGTTCCTCTTCTCGAGCCGACCTTATGGAGGGAATTATCGACGCTATGTTGCGAGTGCTAAAGACTCGACAGGTGTCGTGGCAGACACTCATCGATGAAGAGTGTGCTAGCTATAAAGCTCCTGGCGGCGATCAGTTGGATGGCCTTCAGCTCCTTCAGGACTGGCTAATTGCCGTGGCTAATGACCAGATCGCTTGCATTGATGATAACGAGGAAACCGGTCAGTTCGGGTACTTGACTCGATTCAGACGCGACATCGAGCAGTATCTTGACCCGAAATACATGGCCTCTCGTGCAATTCCCGAACTTGATGCTCTTCGAGATGGGTACGTGGATCTCAGTACCTACTGTCTCTCCCAGTTTGTGGAGGTTATTTTCGCTGTTGATCTACGCACTACTGTCCCCGATTTTTTCACTCAGAAGTGGTACGGAGATTATGCTATTAAGCGGATCACCTCTACATTCGAAGACTATATGGCCGATTACAGCCCTGTCCTCCATCCATCTTTAACCGACATCCTCGTGGAAGAGCTTTCCGACGAACTCCTTGTCAAATATTTGTCGTCCGTTCGCAACAAGGGCGTAAAGTTCCGCCGACATTCCGACCCATACACGGAAAAATTCAAGGACGATGTTCTCACCGTATTTGCCTTCTTCCAGAAATACCCTGATTCGTTCGAGGGCACCATCAAACAAAAATGGAGACTAGTTGACTGGTTAGTCCGTCTCCTAGAAGCAGAGAGGGGTCCACCGGTAGTTACAGTTTATGAGGATTTCAAAACTCAATACTGGGATTTGCAATTAACGTGGATTGAGGCGGTGTTGAGGACAAGAGACGATTTTGAGCGAAGTATGGTTAGTGCTGTCAAGGCAAAAGCAGCGGAGTTGTCGGTTGAACGAGGATTAGAGACTCTTATGAGCAGAGTAAGGTAGTCGTTTTATTATCTTTTTCATTTGGGTTTATTAGCGTGGAGTTTGGAGGTTATGGATTCCCCATAGACTTAACGAAACAAGAAAAAGTCTTGAGTCCTCGGTCAATGTCAGTACCTACTTAGTATCATCATGAAACATTAATCAAAAATCAATTCGAACATGATAGGCCCCATGTCTTTTCGTTTTGGGGTCAACTCGGCACATCCCTCCCAATTGTGAATGTTAATTCCCTTTCTGCTACCACCGAGTATTTCTCCCCTAATCGCCTATTCATCCCATCTTTATCACCATTCACATCCAGCTTCTTCGCCCCCATTTCACAAATGCAGACCGATTCAAGGGAGAAATCTTTTGCCCATACAAACGGACTTGCAGTAGTAGCTGGGGGAAGAGAACGATTATAATTACTTTCACTCGGGGAAGCTTCACCATCCACATAGGCAGAACCTCTGTAAGAGGACAGTATATCTCGTGCATCGAACGTAAATCGGTCATTCGATTGTTTTCGGTTATTATGGTTCTTGAAATTGGAATTGCGAGGGTCTCTGCTCCGTTTACTGCCCCGAACGTAAATTGTGTTTACTACTGTTGCGTGGAGGAGGAGTTTGTTTCTGGCATTTTCTTTCTTATAATCGGGCTGGATGAACCCAGCTTCGAGGAATAGGTCTCTCAGCGCTTCACAGAAAGGATACAGACGCGAAGTGGGGTCAACAGGGGAAGCGTATAAGACTGTTGCAGAACGTGCGCGGGGAAGCGCATATAAAGATTCCAAGGATATGGTGAATGGATTTGAGTTTGTCCCGGAAGGGGACTCATTTCGAAATACAGTGGTGGTGGAAAGAGATTTGTCTTGTGTGTTTGACTGCTGATGCTGATTCCGTCGCCATATGGTGGTCCTCTCCTCCACCGTACGCATCAAAGCGACTAAATCCAACGAATGAAAGAATTCCAGCGCTTCATTTAGACGCTCTGGTGTGGGAAGACTCATCACGCCTAGGGTGAGGTGGAGGGTGCCCAGCGGACGGAGCGCATCGTGCGGGATCAGAGGCCCATTTTGCCTCTCGTTTAATGGGATTGCTGCTTTGAATGTTGCTAGTGAGGTTTCTAGTTGGGGTAGTGAGGTTTCATTAACAAGCGGAAGACATAGGAAGTGGGTTAACCGAGGTTTGGAGGGTTGTTGATTCTGTCTCTGGTTCTGATTATTTCGAGACATATGGGCGTTTCTTTTCAGTGCGGGGGAGGGGTGTGAGCATATGAGATGAATTCGCCAGGGAAGGAAGATCGGCCAAGTTGGCTGGAGTTGTTTCATGTATAATTGATAATGCGTACGTAGATTCAGATATATAGCTTATTCACCTATGATAATTATAATTGGGATTATGAAGATGAAGCAGCAAACGATTACAGTGGTGGAGCCTTGAGCTCGTGCGGGAGAAGCTTAAGCTCCATCTTGGCGGCATGTGATGCCATCAAATCAAATCATTCAGATTTCCGCAGCTTCATTCATCCATCCATTTCCTTTTCTCTTGTCTTCCTCCCTTTCCCACACATCCATACAACCCTTACTCAATTACAAACCTAATCAAGCCCAGATTAGGCAAAGGCGGGAAAGAAAAAACAAATCAACTAGTTACAATTTCACAGTCACCATGCTCACCCGCATACCTCGCTCTCTCCCCTCCGCCACACTCCGCTTCGTCCGGATCGTATCTCCCATAGCTGCTTCCCCCTCCTCACACTCACACTCTCCATCTGCTTCCCCTTCTTCTTATCGTATTCGCCAATCCCCTCACTCTCGAGGATTCACCTCCACTCCACCCATCCGAAAGGGCATCTTTCCGGACTCGTCCGACCCTCCATCCCCAAATCCGCAATCCAACAATCTCGCAGGCGCTCCCACCCACGTGTCGGAGCCTTCACCACTCTCAGATCCTAAGTATCATGAATACTCGGAGCACTACCTCAATGTGCTCCAGGAGGAGGTCGAAATCAAGCAGGAAGATGGTGTAAATATCGAAGCGGAGTACAGTGTTCGTCTTCCTTTACCTCCCCCTCTTCCCCATTACACCACATCATCCAGTTATGATTTATCTCTTTCCTCCTCTCATAATATAAACTGATACTTTTCCCCCTAATATCTGTAAACTAAAATATCAAAAATAAAACAGGCCGGAGTCCTCAACATCATCGTACCCAATGTCGGCACCTATGTCTTGAACAAACAACCACCAAATAAGCAAATCTGGCTTAGCTCCCCCATTTCCGGTCCCAAGCGCTACGATTGGGTAGTCGAGGGTGACCAAATGCATGAGAAACAGGACACGAGGCCCTTTGTTCACGGACAATGGATTTGTCTTCGGGATGGGTCGAATCTGACCGACTTGTTGAACTCGGAGTTAAGCTTAGATCTTCCCAAGGATATCTATGGTGATATGGAATGAAATAGGTGGTTTAGTAATTGTTGACCGCTTTGAATTAACGTTTCTTCTTCTTTATGTGTTTATACATGCCGGGTATTGGTGATCCAAAGATGGGAGCTTCGGCACACGTGCGACAGAAGAGAGAGTTTGTGTTTTTGTGTATGTGTGAGAGAGACTATATTTGTTGGTATTGTTTTGAGATGTAGGGAATAAGTGAATAGGTGTAGGATAGAGTTAATTCATACCTAGGCATCATCACTTTGTCCAGATTAAAAACAGATATCTATAGGGTTGAGTCAATCTAGATAACGCATGTATAATATGATCCGTCTTAAAAAATCCCGTTAAGCACATAAAGGTTTATTTCATTTCACATGGCTGAAACACATTAGATATTCTGAAATACTAGCTACTGCTTCTATGTTTAAGGCAGCTTTCCTCTCTTATTCAGGAGGGATTTGCATCGCAACTAAATCCCCTAGCATCAATAGCCTTAACTCTTCTGGTTCTTGGGCCAGGTACCTAGTGATATCCATGAATCCGAGCTGAACTTGTATGTCCCTACAATTGCAATAGCTTGGGAAGGGGCTCGGGGTTTGTAGCTGGTATGTTCCGTGGCATCGTAGATCCAACGAGTCGTCGATCAGGCGTTCGTCCAAGTGCTTCAGCACTCGACGAGGTCCGGTGGCGCTGAGAGCCTTAAAAGACTTCCTTCTTATCCCTTTGTCGCAACCAAGTGTATTATAGGGCGGCGAAACTCCTCCAACTTTCAAGGGTAAAAAGCTAGGCAGTTGCACATATTGGTGGTTATGCCTTAGGAAAGCCCTCATGTCTTTATTTCCCTCAAGACGTAACTTTAAGCCTTAACCGCAGCGGTTCCTAGTTGTTGATTGTTGTCTTTGGGGAGATCGGACTGCGAATGTTAGGATAGATCACTCGAGATGAAGGAAAAAAAAGAAAAAAAAAGCATACCTGATCGAAAATAACGCGAATCATTAAGCTGCAACTGGGACACACAGCGATATCTTCGCCATCTCGAAGGTCATCGATCGCAATCTCGAATCGGTCGCCACAGGGACAAGGATAGTGGTAGATCTGCAGCGTTGGGTCGAAGGTCATATCTTCGATTTCGATCTCATCATAGATAGAAAGGTTTTCGTCGGCCATTTTGAGAATTTTCTTGTTGGCGGTTTGCTCCCCAAAATATTAAAATATTATTATTTATTTAGAAAAAATTGGAGGGGGCGATGTATGATTTCCGGAAAACTTTTTGGGGGGGTCAGGTGACCGTCGGAGTTGCCATCATAACTTGGTGCGTTTCAAAGAGCTGTTCCGAACTAGGTAGTCAACGAAACAACGAAGGCTGGCGCAGAGGCTGAAGAATTGAATAGTTGTCTGTCTGCACTTAACTGCGCAGACGCTGTATCTCCATATTAACCTCTTCAATATCCCTAATCAGGGCCCCATATCGACGTGCAATTTCCATGATCGGTCCGGATTCCGTTAGACCTCGACCGCTAGCCAAATCTACATCCTCATACGCCTTTAATGTTTCTAGGGCATGGGCACGTTTCTCTTCCAACCGTTCTTGAACATCTCCAAGGTGTTTGTGATATCGCTTGAGTGCTGCTGTAGCCTCGGGTGTATGAATCACGGCTGAGAGATCCAATTTCATCACACTATCAGGTCTTCGCGTCAGTGGCAAGATTATTTTCATGCATGTCCTTGTGCTAAATGCATCACGTACTTCAACTTCGCTCCTACACCAGATGCTACCGTAGCAAGGTGTTCGGCCTTGGCTTTTGTAGCGCGGGCCAGTGCTCCATGTTTAGTACGCTCCAACAGTGTTACGGTCTGCTCTAGAACTGCAGCCCGCATCGCGAGAACTTCTGCCGCTTTTGTAGCCATCAGCGTCCGGGAAGCTGGAAGCTCCGAGAACTGCGCATTCCTCAATATCCTTAATCTGTCATTTAATCGCGAGGAAACAGAAGATCGCGGCACAGACTTGGTCTGGGACAACGTTCGAGTATGTGAACGGCGAACTTCGGGAGGACCTGAAGCTGCAAAATTGGTGCTACCCCCGGCATTCGATAGTATCTGAAGATCCTGCACGGCCAATGAGAGCGAGTTTGTAAATGACGGTATTATCATTGGAAGTTTGGCGTAGAATGTGTCAATATCCGGTGCCAAAAGAGATAACACGTTTGTTTTATCATGATATTCATTGCTCAGGCCTAGCTGGTTAGGTGAGGATTCGAGATACAAAGTAACAATAGCAACGGGATGTCGGCACTATCCGTACTATGTCAACCCAAGGTATAGTCAAGTAGGTACATAATGGTTATTTCAGGTCGATCCTTACATCGTCGGGCAACGTGCTATCCGGCTCAAACGCTAGCTGTCGTAAGATCCGTTTCTTGATCTGTTTTTTTGCGTTGCGCAACTGACAGGCCCTCAATTCCTAAATAATACCATAGATAAGAATTTTCGGGTCAATCACTAAGCAATCATCTACTTTTGGAGCTTATTGGGGACCCGGAGCTCGGCAACTAGACGTACTTCCAGAACAGCTTTTCTAGCGGGCTGCACATCGTTAGCACGCGTTGAACCGTCTGGGTTCAGTATTTGGGTGGTCAACTGCTGGTAAAGGCGTTTAAACTGAGGGTTATTCTCTAGTATCGCTGGATCACATGGAGGGATCATTATTGTGAACAATCAAACTTGTAGCTATGTAAGGCGAGATTTATTGGGAGTCGAGTGGTTTTGATAATACTGTTGAGGATTTGCGGCTTTAATCAGACTCGCTGCCCCCGTGACCGCCTCGTTGCCTTAGGCTTTCTACCCCAGTTTCATCTTTTTACGAAAAAATTACATCCACTTTCTACTATACACATGGAACGCAACAGTAAATCGATACTAGACGTGTCTGGTCTGGTGGATTTACGTTGCACCCCTTGTGGGTATGAAAAACTAAGATTCTCATGTGTACATATATATAGCAGTGGGCAAGCACCATTGAGACTACAAAACAGATTCCTATATAGTACAAAGCCAGATTTTCTCGCTTCCATTTTCGCATTTCTGTCGTAGTAATCATACATGCACCTCGCCTTATCCCCAATCGAAAAGCACCAAAGGATCCACCAAGGCAAATCTCCATCTCTTCACCTTCCACTACCAGGTAAGAGAATAACAGCCAAGAAAAAAGGTAGTTTCGTCATTACGGACCTAATTGGTCCATACAAACCCCACCTGCTTGATTAAAAGGCTGCGCACCTGGAATGAGAAGAATGAGAGGAGTCCAACCATCCGGTAGGAGTGCACCAAAGAACGAAAACAATTATGTACAAGGATATTTTTTTTTTCTTCAAAGGCTGATAGTAGACTATCATATCGAGTTTCCGGGGGGGAGGTGGAGAGAGGGAAGCAAGGTAGCATAAGTTGGCGGCTCATTAAGTTACGGAGAGTATGGGGTTAGGGGTTTAAAAAAAAAAAAATAGAATAAGAAAAGACGAACAGGGGGAGAAAAAAAAAAAAAAAAAAAGGTAGAAACACGGAGGCTGAAAAGCACAGAATTAAAAAAAAAAAAGTCGGAAGAACCCTCACGTATTAACTATGCAGTCGCTGATCCGAGAAACAGGAGAGCAGCTCCTCACTCACGGATCTACTCCTCTTCACTTTCCTCAGAATCATCTTCCGAGTCGTCAGAACTCTCATTCGCCTCGACTGAAGGTACTGGATCTGGAGAACGACCCCCTCCCCCTCCTTGGAAGCGGGACAAGTTACTTTCGAGCATATTAATTTGAGCTTCCTGCTCGTATTTGCTCATGGGTTTATTCTTCTTCTGCTTAGGAGGCGCAGGATTCGTGACAACAGGCGACGGTATATCTTCTTCATCCATGACATGTGGTGCATTCTTTTTCACAAATTTGAGCAACATCAAAAGGACATCGTTGGGAAGCTCATCGATATCCAGTTCAATTTCTGTTTCTTGGGTACCCTGCATATAATGATAAGAACGATGTACATATGCGTGTGCCATATAGGGAAAAAATACACACCTTTAGAGAAGGAACATTACTCTGAATGATCTTGAGTGCCTCCTGCATCTTCTTATCAGGAAGACTACTAATTCCATTGGAAATTATCTGCTTCTCGTGGTACGTGACCCAACGTTGTTTTTCGGGTTTCGATGGCTTTGAGCTGGTCTTCTTATCCTTCTTACCGAGGTTCGTAGTCCCGCTCTTCTTGCTGCTGCTATCTTTCTTCCCAGACTTTGACTTGGAAGGCTTCTTTGAACTAGGTGGAGTCTTCTTCTTCTTTTGTGTAATGGCTTCCACCTGACGCGACATCTCGGCAATTTGCTTCTTGAGCATGTTGAGCTTTTCGTCATCGTTATCACTTTCTTCAGGCTCCTCCTCGCTTTCTTCAGAGGAAGATCCAGCACTTTGTTGTTCTGGGTGTGGTTCGTGAGACTCTAGATAGCTTGCTTTTTGAGCCCACTTCTGGTTGAGCAATTCCTCAAACTTTTCCCCAGCCACGTAGGTAGGGTCCCCTTTGAGATTAAATTTAAAGCAATTTTTTATAATCTGGCGCATATCTAGCTCAAATTCTTTAGCATTCTCATACTGACCGGTCTTCAGTTTGGTTTGAACAGTCGAAAGATCCATAGGCTTTTTAATAATACTGTGGTATGTTGGGATGTTCAACGCAACGGGGTCAACAGGAACATAGAAAGGAGCGGCACAATGATAGTGCTTTGGCTTATGCACCTCATCCAAGACCTCCTGGCAAAATTTCAGTTCCCATTGATACTTCTTCTTTTTCGGTTTCGTTGAGTAAGGAAGATCCCGCTTGGGAGGATGAATCGAGCGCTTGGGGCGCCCGTCAGCATTGGAGGAATCACGTCGAATGAGAGGAAGTCCCTCTGGCCCGAGGGCAAAAGTTGTGGCCTGAGGAGAGCCGCCAGACGGGCGTGCTGGAGCTTGTCCAATACTAGTACGGGGTTCTCGACGAGCTGCGGAGGTTTTAGGTGAGACCTTCTTGGGCTTCTTCTCCTCTATCTCGCCCGGTTTCGGCAAGTTCACCATCTGTTTTTCGAAGGTGCTCTTGAGCCTCTGGCCTTCCTGGGCGACTAAGTGATCGGGACCATTAAAAGTTACAGAGTTTTGGACCATGAGACTGAAGTCGTCAATAACTCCCTGAGAATCCCGATACTGATTGTTCTTCAATTTCCGCTCGATAGTCCCCAGATCCATTGGGCGGGTAATGATTTGAGGGTAGTGTGGAACGTTCAATTTGATCGGGTCAACAGGCTCTCGATAGAACCTTGAATCATTCATGCGTTTTAGACTTTGTATCGATTTTAGAAGGAATTTATGCTGAGTTTTCGTCATCGTCCCACTGCCATTTACCGCATCTCCATGTCCTTCAGTGCCAGATGCGGGTAATTCCGGGACCTTAAAGTCAACCGGTGTCGACCTCTCCAGGTCAATCTTGGTTCGCTTAGCAGCAGGCTCATCGCTTGGCTCGGGGTCGCGCTCCCGGGAGAGTTTGGTGGGTGAGGCCGGAACATCTGGCGGCGCGTCTTTCATTTCTTGATCTACCGACTTGCCAAGTTCGCTTGTGGGTGGATGATGAGGAAGCTCGGCTTTAACTGGATTCACCAATACGGGTGAATGCGCAACGGTAGAAGGAAGGGTTGAGATATTCCGGGAGACATCTTTTGGGCTAGCGCTTTCCGCACCGTTGGTGCGTGGTTGCCCTGGCTGGGAGCTAGATGTGGGCTTATCTTCTCCTAAGTTTAGTCCGGGCTCAGTCTCCATAGCTGGAGGTTTCTCTTCTGACGTAGAACTACCAGTCGCATTGGGTGGGGGGGACTTGGGAAAGGAGGCAGTCGTGGCTAGTCCATTGGGTTGATCGCGGGGAAGTCCGTTCACTGTGGCGACCTTGGAATCGTGTGCTATGTTTTCAGCTCCGTTGATCGAGACGGTCGGTTTGGGTTCGATTATAGAACTGAGGAAATTGTCAACAACTACATTAAGTGGGCGACTAAACACATCATAGAGGACACGTACCCTTTACAATCAAGGTTAAGAGAAGAATCCCCATTTGGCGACGGCGGCAGTTGAGGCTTTTCCTCCTTGATGGCGGAGGGAGCCTCGGGAGGCGGCGTCGCCATTTGACGTTTCTGGGTTATTCTAGGCTCTCCTGGCGGAGAGAAGCCACAATACGAAGAGTCTAACAAGTGTCGAAACGGTAGGGTTGGTCCCAGCTATCGGGGGTGGTTTAGGGAAATGACAGCAACGAAAATTAACTGAATAGGTACTGCGTGCTATCACAGACTAACTGAATCGATTCGTAAGATCCGGCGACCAGCAAAGAAAAACCGAATAGATGACAGAAGACGCTAGATAAATCGGTGGCCTAGAGAGGCGCAAAGGCTGCGACAACACGGCGCTGCAGGGGAGCAAAGAGATACAGGAAGGAGATGAAGAGGATTAGCGCGGGTCGGGAGTGGAGAATGCGACAGGAAGTAGGAATTTATATCGCCAAGAGGCGGTAGCTCTGATTAATCACGTGCGCGGCAAGTGCGGGTTGACTAAGCAGGAACCAGATTTGCACGGAAGAGAAATAGTAGAAAAAGGAGTCAAATGGGAAGGTGAGATTGAGATGACGATAAGAGTAAAATGAGTCAAATCTCCAACGGAAGGAAGCCAATCAGGAGACTGTCACACAAGCCAATCTAAGGGTGTTTGGATGTGTAGCGAAATGTTCAAGTGTTGCTAATTATAAAGTGTAATGGTCATAATATTTTTTTTTTTCAAGTAAGGAAAAAAAAAAAAAGGGAAAAATTAAAGCTTCAATAATTAGTATTGTTGTTGCTTCGTTGCTGGGATGGAATATCTGAGAGAGGCGCGACGCGAATAATGACGCGTTTAACCATGTGATAATGTAATTCCAGGGGAGGCAAAAAAGAGAGGGACGAGGAAACCCCGGGGCAGGGAGGGTCGGGAGACCGGCGGTCAGCGAGGAAAAAGGTTAAAAAAGAAATTTTTCAAGGGAAAGCGTGACCGGCGCGCAGTTCTCTGCTCAGCTCCAGAAACAGAGACTGAGAAAGTCGGAGGGGGTGCTAGAATCCTTAAGTACGAACGGCCGCGTCGCGCTCCTCCATTCTCTGCCGCTAACTCCATCAGCGGCGCTAGTCCCAATTATTCTAGCTCAAGCCATTCAGCGAGTGATGATTGGTCCAGGGATGACGCGTTCTACAAGTTACGTGATATCATTGGTTTCTGTCAGCCCTGGCTGGTGGGTCCTTCGTACCAGAGTCCCTTTGTCGGAAAGCATCTGAGAAAACACGTAAAAAATAGAAAAAATAAAAATACCAAAAAAAAGGGTTAACTTTTGATGGCGGGAGTCGTAGTGGCACAAGTCGCGACCTCACGAGTCAATTTTCTCTCTACGTCGGTCTTGTTCTTTTCATCCTCTTTTTTTCTTTTCTTTTTCTTTATTAGAAAAATTTTTTTTCTTAAAAAAAAAAATCCTAGGCAGCCTATAGAGGGGATCGATACATCTGCAAAGTTAAACATTATCGATCAAATGCATTATCATTATTGTGATACCGAGGGTGAGTAGGATCAGATATGACATACCAAAATCTTTTAATTCAAACTTATTGGGTATTTATAGCGGTATGAATAAGGTGCATTTTTATTTGCAGAAGAAAGTGCAAGCTGGTGCCTGGCCTAGACGGTCTGCTGACCCCTCAAGCCCCAGGGTTGAGCCCTCAGCCCTTCTCCTTGCATCGGATCTGGATTAGCGTGAATACGGTGAAACCAGTTAGTGATACTGGTGGTATGGTCAATAGGAACATCATTAATATTGATTGAATTGTAGTACATATGTGCTTCTAGGTATGATCATGGTTGCAAGGAAAAAAATTTTGAATAACAGAGCTTATTATTACAGAGGATGAATCATGTTTCTCATAGCCTTAAGTATTGGTATTTAAATTACCTTACTGAGTTGCTCCCTGCGGTGAGGGAGGAGAGGGGGAGTGAAAATATATAAACAGGATTATTCCTAAGTGCCTGTTACAATCACAGACCCTAGCTAATGAATGAATGAAACCATTTATGAGTACAATATATCAGGAGAAATGGATCAAATGATACTGGAATCCTTACTAGTGAATAGTGCCTTTGCTGTGATCAAGTCACATTTCATACTTATAGCGATTTGCCAAGAAACACACTAATTCTGCTTCATCAGAGGAGACACAAGGAGTCATGCCTGCGTGAAATTTCGCGGTTTAAGGTATTTATATCTCAGTTCAAGATGTGCTTTCCTATAGTTCTAGTTTTTAGTTAGGCGGCCTCGAGAGCTTGAGCTGATGTTAAAGATTTTCTTGCAACTCTATAGGTACAGAGATAATCGTGGACTTGATTATTTAGTGAAGTCCTCAGAGAAGGCACCCGATGGATAAGGACCCATGGTTCTTCTGGGATCGCATGAACAGGGATCTCGAGTATTTAACTCTGAGTTCGGTAATTGGAGGCTCAACAGGGCATGCTGCACGGCTTATAGGGTGCGGGATTGGTATACTATAAATAATCATGGGTTTTTACTACCATGACTATGCTTGAACAAATCAAAATGCAGAGGATGCATGTAATGCATAATTAAGAAGCTTATAATACACGTGAAAGATCCCAAGAATTTGTAGGGCAAAACTTAATAATTATCTGGTAGCATTTAAACCAGCCTCTCAAGCTTATTTTATACTCCTTGAATCTGTGATGATATTCTTAGTTAGTCATCTTTGTACTACCTAATCAGGTACTTATCTAAATAAGTATAAAGCTGCAATATTTCCTTTCATCTAACTATCTAGTGCACTCTCTACTTAGGTATGACAACTATTATTTTCTGGGTAGATTTTAAGAGCATACGAAGTACTGTAGAGTCACACGTACCTTTTTTGTCAAACTCTTCTGCCTATCTATAGCTGACACTAGCTTTAGTAAACCCCCTAGCAAAAGATCAAACCTAACAACACTACTAAGCAAAGCTCAATGAATACATCCATAAGAAAATGCCATACCCGGCTAGGCAGTACATAATTGGTCTGGGTCCTTGGGGAGTTTCTTAACTGCCTCTTAGAGGGTTACCGGTGGTATACTGCATCAGAATAATTATGTTAGGGACCTAGAATTTAGGGACTGGGATTAGGACTTATTGTGTGAACCCTTGCCGGAAGGCATACCTACATTGTCTCACGTTTAGAAATCATATTCGACTCTCTTAGTAGTTTATCGGGCAATCGTATGCACTCTCAAAGTCTGAGCATTCGCCTCTACCACATAAGTAGACAAAATTTCCCCCTACCGCTTCATAAATTGCTATATAAATAAAAACACGTGATTACAGTGGTTCAGAGGGAGGAGCAAGTGTCCATGTGACATTAACCTGCAGCCTGTCATAGTCTGAAAAAAAGCTTATGTTGTTCGGAGAGTCTTGGCACCTTTCAATGGGTAAAGGCTGGTAATCAATATTTCCTCAAGTAGGTTCTTCGTATTAAATTCCTTTTCTCTCTATCCATTTTATTTCTTTCTTTCCTGACATTATATTATATATATTATTTTTTTTTTCTTATCTTATTTTAATCTAATCTAATCTATTTTATTCTATTCTATTCTTTTTTCCAAATACCTAGCAACCCGGATCTTCCTGTGCCAGCGCCTGCCATAAAATTGTGTACCTCATCCTAGTGCGCCAATCTGAATTGCTAGGCTGCTTGCTTGACAGAATTGGTAATTTGGTATAATTAAAATCATAATTTTGGTTAAAAAATTGATATAAAATATAAATAATTGATTTCATGGACAGAGTGGCTGGATATGAGACTTCTGAGACTAAAGTAAACAATTTGTACGTATGTTCAACTTAACATACCCCTAATGTCTTATCAGCTAGGAGCGCTTCGATTCTGCTCCTTCCCCAACTCTACAAATGATATTTAGGAATTTGTCAAACGGAAAAATCATCGTGCTAGGTCGGCTTGAATTGTTGCCATAGAGTGCACGTTAAGTGAAGACGCAAAAGTGAATCGGTAGCAAAACGGTGAATTGTCAATTAAGGGAAAATCTGAGGGTTACCGTATTGTCGTTAATAAGGTATTTCTGGGAAAGCATTACTGGACAACAGGATGAGGGGCAAAAATGACCAAGGTTCAGTGATCGAATCTATGATGAGCCAACTAAGGCCTGGGTTTAGTCCTAGCAGGACAGAGGCCGAATTACCTTGGTATGGGCCATGGAACCCTCCTGCTAGTTGTATGGGAGAGTCTATTTTGGAACGAAAGCATTCATCGGGATACAGGGATGTTCTACCTCGTATATCTCAAAAGGCAAATGACGGAATTCGCAATGAAACTTTGGCTTGTTGTTGCGATTCTAGCGATGAACTTCTGCCCCAAACCATCACCACGAAAGCCCAGTTATGCTGGCTGGGCCGATTAAAACACAGAAGCGGGAGGTCTTACTAAGCACCACTATATCACGTGATATAAATATGATTAGATAAGACACAAAAGTCACTTCAAAGAGAGCTAGACCGAAATAGTCCAAGCGCATCGACCGACTGGCTCTACAGAACTTTTTTTTTCCTTCCCAGCAACACCATCAAAGACGACTGACCACCAGCACTCAACGTCTAGGCGTCGCTACCGGTCGAACCACGGCTAGATTCTGTGTACCGCCTGGTGTCCTCATTTGTGGCTTTTAATTCTTTCCCTGCGCTTTTCTCTCGTCAAATTTTTGAAAATGGGCAAGAAATCGGCTCAGAAGTCGGCCCCGAAAACTTCCTCCGCTGCTTCGCTCGCAGCGTCTGGCCGCACACTTACTGGGAATAAGTCCTCGATCTTACGGGCCTCATTTGCTCCGTCTGGCTATCAATTGGCCTTGTTTGCGTCTGTAATTCAGGGACTTGATGGACAACATCTGCGCATTCACGATACAAATACCGATCGGTTACAGTGTGAGCATATCCTAAGTCAGAAAGAGGTTGTCACATCGTTAGACTGGGGCTACTATGCTGGTCGACAAAAAGAGCAGACGAAGAAGAAGAGGAAGCGCCATTCAGACACCAATGGCGCTGCTGATGCGCTTGACCAAGGGGATGTCGTCGTCGCCTTTGGAACAAGCACCTCCGACGTCCGCATGTATTCGCCTATAGAAGACAAGATTGTTGGCACTCTTACGGGTGGGCATGAACGGGGAGTCAAGGACTTTAAATTTACCGCGAATACCTCTGGACAGGAAGGTTGGAGTATCGGTGGTGACAATAAACTCGTTCAGTGGGATCTCCGTGCTGGACAGAGGACAAGGTAAAAATTTCTTCTTTTCTCTCTTCCCCTTCTTATTACTAGCGCCCCTATGCATGGAATTTCGCCGTCTGATTAGCCCTTTAGAATAATTGATCTCCCCGCAACTTCCGCCTTTACTACAATCTCTCGCCCGGTTACCTCAAACCCCCCCGTCATCTGCGCATCCCACAGACCATACGTTGTTGGCACTGATGGTGTAATGCCCATCACTTTTCCCGACATGCCAGATATACAAACCATAATTACATCTTCTACAAAATCCGTGTCGGCTGGATTATTCCTCGCTTCGGATAATGGGCGCTTCATTAATGTTTATAATCCGCAGGATGGTCGGCTTGTGATGAATCTTGTCACTGAACGGGAGGTTTCATCGATGTCACTTTATAGGGGCCAGGAAGTGGAAGATGACCTGGCGCTAGAGAGACAAGTGCTTGCAGTTGTAACCCAAGATGGCACAATTGAGCTCTTCACTCGACCTTTCATCAAGGCAGGGGACTCCAAGGGCACTAAGAGTCTGAAGGCCAAGTCTGCCCAGATGATCAATCGCGCCAAGACTTCTATTAAGATTACGAAATCAAGTACATCGAAAGAAATTGTTCCCGTGGTGTCAGTCGCGTTCCAAGGCCCTGAACTGGTAGTTGCCTGGACACATGGAGGTATTATCCCACTATTTGAGCGAATTAGGTGGCTGGACGAGGAAACGCAAGAGCTGGCGTTCACGGGCGTTGAGACGATTACCAAGACAAAATCCAGCTCTATTCTGCAGTCTGTAACTACAAACGGCACAAGAAATGCAAACGAAAGCCACGTCAATGAGTCTAGAATAGTAGTGGAACAAGGAAATATGGTGGAGGATGACGTTGAGATGGAGGACTCTAAACAGGATGCAATATCTGTGGAAGATAGTGACGAGGATTCCGAAGCTGATGACGAACCGAAGCAAACCAAGGAATCACAGAATAATGCCGAGGTGGATAGTGATGTTGAAATGGATAATGCTGCAGAGTCGGGCGCAGAAGATGGGGACGAAGATGAGGAAGAGGAAGGCATGGGAGAGCCAACTTTCGGAGAGCTTATGCGTGTTCACGCTTCAGAGGCGATCGATGTGGAAGCAGAGCTAGAGGATGATGTTCATACGAGATCTCTTATCCCCGGAAAACCCATTACTACTGTCCAACAGATTCCTAATGGAGTTTCGCTGGGAACTGTTCTCACTCAGTCCCTTAAGACTAATGACAACGACATGCTCGAGTCATGCTTTCATGTCGGTGATCGAGAGACTATCCGAACGACAATCCAGCGCCTTGACTCGCCACTTGCAGCCACCCTGCTTCAGAGACTAGCTGAACGTCTCGCCGCTCGGCCAGGCCGCTACGGTCACCTTCTTGTCTGGGTCCAGTGGACATGTATTGCTCACGGAGGAGCACTCGCAGGAAAGAGTGATCTTCTAAAGCAGATGTCGTCTCTGTTCAAAGTGATGGATCAGCGTTCGTCCACTTTGCCATCACTACTTTTACTCAAGGGCAAGCTGGACATGTTGGATGCTCAGCTAGGCTTGCGGCAATCGATCCGCGATGGTGCGGAGGATATGGAGAGCGATGACGAGGAGAACGTTATTTACGTGGAAGGGCATGAAGACGACGAGGAAAACAGCGATGAAGAAACAACAAAGATCATTGAAACTCCACGAACCCGCGCCATCCGCGATCAACCCGACGAATCCATGATGGACGATTCTGGAAATGAGGAAGGAAGCGAGGATGACGAGGACGAAGAAGAAGAGGAAGAGGAGGAAGAAGATGAAAATATTTTGGATGTTGAAGCAGAAGAATCTGCTGGATCTTCCGATGCCGAGGAATCTGATGAAGATGAGAGCGAAGACGATGCAGATGCGGATAGTGTAGGTTCTATCGCTGATTTCATTGCCGATACGGAGGATGAATCAGATGGGGAGAGTCTCACACAACCTCCACCATCGAAGAAGGTTAAATTAAATCGAGGCGGGGGTGGTGGAGGAGGTAAGGAGAAGAACAAGGCCGGTTCAGGAAGAAAATAGATTAGATTTATACCCTGTTCTTCAGCACTTGTTCTATTCTGTTTCATTGTTATGGCCATGTGCACACAAAAAGTATAAGAGGAAGGTTTAGTATTACTATTGTTTTTATTTTCTTTTTTTACTTATCCGTCCCTCCTAACCTTGTTGGCTACCCTTGCCTTTCCTTAGGGTCTTATATCATGTATTCAATTTCCTATGTTCGAGAGGGATGGGGTAGCATTGGCAGTGTGTTTCCAGACACTTGTGACTACTTCATTCTTGCATCTACTTGACTGGTATGTGTAGCTGTATATCACGAAAGAAACCGAGTTCACTAAAAAGAGGTGGACCTAGTAGTGGTTGATTTTGAACGCTTACAGAAAATTCTGTCAACTTTGTGAATCATTACTAAATAGAATCTGAAAGACCATGATTAAGGATATTTTTGCGAGCCCAACTTACAACCTTGGGTTGGATAAGAATACCGCTGCGTATAATGATCATCTCTTAAAGAAGGCCTGTTTCCAGCTGCGTTAGGTTAACGAATGATCTCTGCCCCAGGATTCTCTAACCCTTCGAGTCCTTCCAATATTTCACTGCCCCCATAGACGCCAGACACGCTGGCAGCACCTCTTTTTGGTACGCTCCACACCTCATGAAATTTAACACTCTGGTCACTTGAGGCTATTATGATGCAGCCTTCTTGAACTGTGCGTGAGCACCACAGGCCACCTTCCTTAGCCCTGGGCTTGACAAAAACCGTTCCGACCGAGCGACGAAATGACTCGGCAGGGCCAGGTGGGGACGAAGGCTCTTCTTGCGCATCCGGTCTGTCGTATAGAAAGTTGGGGGGTCGGCTAGGATAGCTAACAGCGTAAAGCGCACGCCCACAGTCTCCAAAAATGTCATTTGCAGGTGCATCCCAACTACTCCCATGGGCGCCCCAAGGAATTGCGGAAATCTGCTGACAGCTTGGCCAGGCGAACACGGCAATCCGGAATGGATGCTCAGGCTGCGCAAATCCAAATGTAGCAACAATCTCTCGTCGTGTTTTGCTCCAGATCAAACTGGTGACTTGGGCGTATACGTTGATAGTAGCTAGACAAGCGCCAGATGGACTATGATAAAAGTGGATGGCCCGATCATTTGACCCTCCTCCAGTAGCCAGGAGAGATGGCTGCCAGGGTGCAAATGCGATTGCTTTTACTGCCGCAGAATGAACTAGTCTGTGCTTTTGCCGGTTTAGGGGGATATTGATCGTTTGATCACTCGCTGAATCCACTGATCTAGAAGGGCTAGGAAGCGGCGATGTCAAAGCTTTTGAACGAGAATTAGCCCAAGTTGGAAATAACTGGCTGATCAGACTATTTTTACCCAAGAGATTTCGAGCTCTTTCTGCAGTAAACGAACAAAAGGAATCTTGGTACCCTGTGCTTGCCGATCCGTCATCTTCATTTGAAGAATTAGCTGTAGATGAAATACTGCGTTTCTGTGAAGGAATAATCTTGCGAAGTTCAAACAAAAGACAGGCATTATCATTACCACCTGTTGCGAGATAAACTCCATCGGGCGACCATGCTATTCCACAGATTTGTTGCGTATGAGCAGATATTTTGGCGAGCAAAGTTGCCTTGCCATGCCACCTAAATCGACTTTGTATTTCGTTATCGGGCCACTCCACAGAATAATACCATATGTTACCAAGATCATCACCCACAGCAAGGTCTTCTGCGTCCACCTCCAAATCGGGAAATCTTTCTGATAGTCTACGTGAGTTTGTTTGCTTAAACGACACACAGGTAACGGCGTCCGGATGACTGATTTCAAAACGCACTTCAGAGTCGAACGTGCTCCATAAACTTAGCATTCCCGACTTTCGACTAATGGCCAAAATACTTTTGCCACCATTATCTGATGAAAACGAAAGAGAGGTCACATAATTTGAGGGGTCATGTTCCTCAAGAGGCGGGTGTTGCACACCGGAACCTTCTGACCATAGATAGACGCGGTGAGCAAGTCCAACTGCAAGGATTCCAGAAGTTGGAGAGTATGCTAGTGTTGAGCAGTAAAAGTCGTCGCGTAGACGAGGCGCATCTAAGGTTCGGAATGGTAGATTGGGAACCAGCCTATTCTTGTCATCTTTCGGCGGAGCTACCATCCCTGTTCATTTTTCATTTCTCATTAGATTTTATGAAAGGGAGAAGGTAGCATGCTAATAAAAAAATAACCTCATCCATAGTAGTAGATACTATCAGAAAGTGAGGGTCTTAGCACCCACACACCAGACAAATTGAAGCAGTATATAACGATCAACTGACGGGAAGGGGTATTTAATAACTCTTTAAGACAGCACTGATGGTTTTTTACACGGGACATATGACGATTTGAGTGGGATACACTTACATTGCTCTCGTTCAATCTTTTTCCAAGCATTATCTTTCCAAACAAACGGGGAGAATTGTTCGTAGTCTGGAGATGAAGGTTTCGGTAGCATATGAAGTGCATGCAAGTTGCAATTACCAAGAACTTTTGTAGTTGGGTCAATATCGAGAGCAAGTGCTATCCTGGATTCGAATTGTTCTCGATCCTCTGTTGGAACCCGGGGTTGAGGAAAAAACTTGGCGTTATACATGGGAGCAGTTGTTCCACTCGTGAAAGAGCTATTAGGGATTTCCAGAACTCCTGTAGACCGTGTACCAACAGCGGCTGAAGTACCACCGACAGTCCATACGGCCCCTATGCTCACCTGTCTAGCCGAGTTCGTGAGGACTCGGGAGCGAATGCCCCTTGTAACAGTAAAGTCATGCAAGAAATGTGGGCCATAGTGGGTGCTGCAGACCCGTCTAGTTGTGCTTGTCGCGCTTGTCCGGTTTTTATATCTTGTGGGCGTAAATGGGTTGTTTTTGGGCGAACGTTGTCGTAGAAGCCTCTCTTCAGGAGACAGATTCTGTGGGAGTATTCCTACCCGAAATGGTGTGACTGGAGACATCAATGGATCTCTTGCTGGGATAAATCTATCTGGAGATTTTGGGCTACGTGGTTTTCTGCGAGCCTGTTTCCTTGCATCCATATTGCACTTTATTCCATTGCGCTCGCAATCAGCAGAAGGTTGCTGGTAGTGCAAACCACCCTGCAAACTTAATGGGCCCAACAGATAAACAGCAGACCGGTTTGACATCGTTACAAGGACGGGAGTGAAGTTTCTTGATATCGTTGATTTGTGGCTCGCAAAATCTGACATTGGTATAATATAGACCACAAACTAGACGTTTAATGGGGCATGTTCAGCGACAGGCATCTCCATATAAGATTAAAGGTTTTTAGTGTTAACAAAGATTCTGTTCTGACTAAGAGTTTGAACGAGATAGTGTGGGGGAAATGGATAATAACAGGAGACAAGTGTGTATGCAGTTGAGAATATTTGACTTGAATGAAAGTAAAGAATGGACCATCGAGCTGGACAGGGGAGGCCTAGGACCACAAGGGATAGTGATATTGAATGTCCAAAAATGACATACTCCCTGGCCGCTGAGAAGAGAGACAAGAGGAGAAATATCTAGGTTCTCTTTCTTGTGAGTTGTGTTTTTGATAGAGCGAACTACACACGTGACACACTGGATCTGGAAACCGCAGTCTTGAGGCAGGCAGGAGCTTCCGCTGATTTTCTTTGTCAAGCACATCCTTTTCTTGGCCTCTGCTCGCCACTTCAGTACCGTTCGGATCTTGTTGAAAACTGAACTTACAAAGGGAAGCCGCAACTTCCTGTCTAAGTGTAGGATACCCGTTGTTCAACATGGCTAGTGTATTTCCCCTTATTTTCCAGATTGTCCGGATCGCACGAGTTCTTACTAACGCTTGGGTTGCCAGCATGGCATTCCCCGCCATAGTATCCCAGAGCGCTCCGAAGAAGCTCGCCAGCAGGAACTTCGTAAGATTGAGAAGTATCGTGAACTCGAACAGCTTGTGTCTGAGAAGGTACATTAGACCGAATTAATTATTATTTATTATTATTTGTTAATATTAATTATTTCCCCCTTACCACTTGATGACTAACCGGTCACATAGATTGCGGCGCACGAATATACACCAGACACACTCCAGAAATTATCTGAGATGTTAACTAAGAATCCCGAATACTACACAATGTGGAATCATCGGCGACGAGTACTTCAACACAAATTTTCACAGGCAGTATCCCAACTCTCACAAGAAGCGGCTGCTGAAAATATAACGACTTGTATCCAATCTGATTTGCGGTTTTTAATCCCCCTTTTGCGTAGCTTTCCTAAATGCTACTGGATCTGGAATTACCGTCTATGGCTCCTTGACGAAGCCAAGCGTCTGCTTCCTCTATCTTCTGCGCGCAGAATATGGCAAGAAGAATTAGTTCTAGTCGGCAAAATGCTTAGCTTGGATAGTCGAAATTTCCACGGTTGGGGTTATCGACGTTTCGTGGTGGAAACTTTGGAAAAACTTTCTTCTTTTGATGCAAATGAGTCAAGCATGGCGCAAGCGGAACTTGAATATACGAAAAAGATGGTCAGCACTAACCTCTCTAACTTCTCAGCCTGGCATTATCGTACTAAGCTTATTCGGCGGCTATTGAATGAGAAATCGGCTAGTGATGAGGAGCGGAAGCAAATGCTTGATAATGGTATGCTTCCTTCTCTCCTGGCTCCTAAAATAAAATATAACATATAACAAACAAAAGGTCCTATTGATAGAGACCTAGACTAACGATAACTTAGAGTTGGAAGTCATCCACCGTGCTCTATGCGACCCTTATGACCAGTCACTATGGTTTTATCACCAGAACTTAATGTGTAACTTTGACCCTTCGACATCGAGCCAGACAATAGCGCCGAACCTCAATGATTCACAGCGAGTAAATTATCTTCAGCAGGAAATCGAAGAAATCCAGGAAATGCTGGATGGGGCTGAAGATTGCAAATACATTTACCAAGCGCTAATAGACTGCACTCTGCTAAGAGCTAAGGTGGAAGGATCACAGCCCACTGTGAATCAACAGAAACAAGTTTTAGACTGGCTCTCAGAGTTAAAGAAGTTGGACCCGCTAAGAGCCGGAAGATGGTTGGACTTGGAACAGTCGCTTTGCCATTGAGATGTAAAATATATCTACTGCTTGATAAGCCAAAAATAGATTTCCAAAAATATTCATATTGTACTTTTATGTGCGTGTATCGATGTCTAGGACTCGAGCACCAAGCACTTCACATTGCATAACTATATTACTGCCTAAATTATTTCAGATAGGAGGATAAATTTTAAGTTGCAAAATATATAATTGGATAAGAATTGTATGCCTTCCCCCTTTCCTTCCTCATGTCTTCCTCTTTTTTTTTTTTGCTTCCTTTGCCTACCCACCTTCTCATAGCATGTAATCGCTAATCAAATCCGCGCAATGTTAAACGCCAGGATCATTACCTAACTTATTTCTGCGTTACGACTCGGATAGCTACTTTCTTGATTAACTATGGAAGTGTCTTCTTCTTTATTTGGGTGTTAAGAGCTGAGATTTCTCAATGGTATCGGATGTAAAGCAGGGAAAAGTCTAAATGCAACGAAGAACGGCGTATATCCGTTTATTTGGAATAAATTGACTTCAGAAATTATGCCACGTACCGCACCGGCTACCTGGGTAAGGGTCACGCATATAGAGAAAAGGGAAACTGAAACTTCTCCTGGTGCCTGCACTCATCACCCGCCCATTGCTTTTCTCTAAGATAGACTTGGCTTTAAGCTCTGTCTTTAGCCTAGTGCTAGTTATGTCAATAAATGATGATAGGGCGGCCGGGGGCGCAATGGCTGGCACCTGGCCACGGCTTAGATCTGACGCTGGGGTTGAGAGGCTGAAGCTTGACTTGTTTAAGAGACAGCAAGGGAAACTGTCGAGCACATGATCTCGGTCAAAGCGATGACTGACGAGCTCTAATGTGTGGGCCCTGAGTCGAATGTGTTGTAGACTTGATGTTAGTGCATCTCCGCGGTAGTGTGCAACATCTATGTTCTAGTGTATCTGGAGCTCTGTCAGTGACCGGGATGTTTGGGACGCACTGAATGTTCTATTTCCCTCTATTAGGGTACCTGGTATAATGAAGGACCTTCAACGTCTCGAGGCCCAATCAAGGGAGCTTTACCCTGGCGCAGTTCTGATGCTCGATCAACCTAACTTTGAAGCAAACACTTGTCCTCCGTATGACATTTCAAGACTATGATCACCAGTGGCCTCAAGCCGGAGCTGGGGTTAATCTTTCCATCCAACCCAGAATGCGAACTCAATGAGACCCTGGAAGACCTTGCGAGTATTGCACCTTATGTGGTTCTCGAGGTTACGGATTATTTTAGTTGACTAAATATGGATTTGCAAGATACTTGTTAAGGCTATCGGCGCAAAATGGCGGACATGAGGAAAAACAAAAGCATAGATGTTCTAAGTTAGGTATATGACCCTCATAATGCTTTATGCTTGGGCCATTGTTGGTCAAAAGTATAGGTAGTTTGCTGATAATGTATAATATTTTGTTGCATATCCTTGCTTTTGTTGAGGATGTCTCCTCCAACAAAGATAAAATTGAGAGGAGAAAAGCGGTAGTTGGTTCAAAAGCTAGATGACGCTACGTCATCAACATACGCAAGACGCAGCGACGATCAGGCGATGGGCGCTTGACGGCTCTTTTGAGGAACAAATTGGGTAATCCCAATGCAACATCACTCTTAAAGTTCTAGGCCGACAGTTCGAGGAATCCACTCGATACCTCGAAAGGCGCTATTTAAAACCTTACCTGCGGCGGGCGGCAAAGAGTAGCCGCTCTTGAAAGAAGCGGTCGGTGCAGGATCCCGAGCCTCAGCCAAATTTCCTCATTTGGAGCCTGTGCTGCTTTACAAAACCTGCACGTGATCATGCCCGACTCAGTCTGTGAACGCCCCGCTGGTGTTCCTAGACACGCACCTCCCTAGGGTACATGTCTGTTGCTGTTAAAAACATACCCTCCTATTGCTCTTCCTCACCGATCGAACTGGAAGCAATGATTATTCGAGGTGAAGGAAGGCTAGGCCGAGCTCGTCTCTACCAAGAACTCTTCCTGTTATACCGAGTTTGTTAGTTACCCCCGCAGATACTAGAGAATGAAGTGTTCGGAATTTAATATATATTCCAATAAACCACCGATTCTGCGTCTCAATATTATTCAATTGTGGATACGCGATCGCTTCTGGGAAAAGTAGCCATTGTTAGTGGCTCCTCTTCCGGTATCGGTGTGGCCATTGTTCAAGAGCTATCCTCACGAGGTGCAAACTCAGTGATCAACTACCCTTTCCCTCAACTTCAAGCGGAGGCAGAAACCCTGAGATCCTCACTACCATGTGACTCTATAGCCGTTGAGGCGGATATGTCTACAACTAGCGGTCCACAGATGTTAGCTGATGCTGCAGTCGCCAAATGGAGTAAAGTTGGTACCATCGTCAACTGTGTTGCCATGGCGGTAAACAAGCCATTGAAGGTCCAGACGTTAGAAGATTGGATACACTTGTCAATATCCATGGCCGGGGCACATTCCTGCTGACACAAGCCAGCTTAGCCCATCTAACAAAGGGTGCTGGGCGCATCATAAACATTGGTAGCATTTCTGCTTGTGGGCCTCCCCCGAATCAAACAATTTATGTCGGGAAGAAGGGAATGGTGGTCTCATTTACCAAATGCCGGTGGGATAAATGACGCCTATAGGGACGCTTTACACGGAGTTTTGGTCAAGACCGACGAGTGAAACGCAGGGCAAAAGAGCGTCCTCCACAGGTACGGATGCACAGTCAACACAGTGAGTCCTGGTCCAACGAAAACTCAGGGTTTTGCAGCAGCAGGTGAGGGGCAGATGAAGTTTTTTCAACCCATCATTGACTAGACCCCGGTTAGACCCAGGATGGCGGAGCCAGGAGAAATTGCATTTGCGGTTGCGTCTTTATGTGAAGAAAAGGCAGGGTGGATAATTGGGACCCATATTATTGCTGGGGTGGATTGTCTATTGACTAGGAGAAGTAGTGTGTGTGCGTGTGTGTTTTTAAGCTTAATTTTGAGAATAGATTGCGACACTGGATTTGCATTAGCTGGCGAGCCTGGTGGACCACCAATAAGCTGAAGAATCCAATACTAAGACGTAGAGGCAGTTCACATTCCAAGAGTGTATCCGACCTGCATGTAGGGCTGTTCTCAAGCATCAAGGGTGGCAAAGTATGGTAAACAAAATCTAGGCCTCGTACCTAGACAAGGATAGGGCATCTTGCCTAATAAAAGGGGTGTGAGCGCATACTCGAAATGGAAGACTTTGGACACGCACTTGTGAACTTATTGAACACGGCTGTTTCATGTTTAAAAAAAAGCGGCAGTGATTTGGCCGAAGCAACACCTTCACCAAACAAGAAATAAAATTGTCAAACTGAAGGAAGGAAAAACAAAAACAAAAAAAAAGATAGAAAAAAAGGAAGAAATAGTTATAGACGATATGAAATAATTTATATTGAAAGAGCCATATTTTGTTTCAGCTGTAAAAAATATGAAAAGGAGCAATAACAATAATAGAAAGACAAAATAAACATGATGCCCCCCCTCCGCGGCAGCTGTTCTTCCATCTTCGGCTCGTTTCAACGACTTCTGCCTCGTCGCCATCTCTGGGTTTATTATTATTATTATAATTGTTATTTATTCTTCGGAATTCTTCTTCCCCCTTTCGGGTACCGTGGTTCAAGGAATTCCACCCCAACTTCTTCGACTTGCTCATTCCACCACCCTTTTATTAGCCATTCTTTTCATCCCATCCCATCCACCTCCCTCTTTCATCAATTCTTCCTCTCCCGTCCTCTTTCCTTTCCTCCAACCGCAACTCCGATTTCCTCCCCCCCTTCCAATCGACAGCATCTTGGCCGCCTAATCCTCTCTGTTTTATCACCTGTATCATGGAGTAGTCATTGTTCTGAGAACGCCCTCGATACTACTGTTTTGACCCGCACTTTGTCCTCCCCCTTTTCCCTTGTGAATCATCTCGGATTCCGGTTGGAAGCGAAACCACCTCTGTAACCCTCTTGTTGACCCTGGTGGTCAAGTGTCCAATATGTCCTCCGCGACAGATAGCAGAGACTACGAAGGGGTGAGTCTATTGATCGTTCTAGCGTATTCTGGGGGACATCTTCTGTTAGGGATGGTTTAGAAAGCTAATCATGCTTTCCCTTCAATTCAGGACTCATTTCATGACCCCCCCGAGGCTCCCAGCCTGCACGATAGCCTTACCGTCTCGATTCCCCAGAGCACTTCGACCCGCTCCTTGACAGATAGCCCTCACAGCGCAACGCCGCAGTTCACCGAAGCTCCCTCGCTACCCCCCCGCTCTCCGGACGAAGATAGCCAGACAGGTCATGCTGGTCATTCAGAAGCCGAAACAACGCCTCGCAGACAGAAACAGCAGAAGTCACCATTATTAACAGCACACCGGTTATCTACAACCTCGCTCGATGACGTAAACCTGGCAGGAAACAAAGATGAGTCTTTTGATGTCCAGGATTTGAGCCTGGAGCTCGGGTCCCCCCCTCCACTTCCGTCGAGAGACTCGACATCCACCCAAGGCTTACGCCTACAAGGTTTATCAGGAAACCTTCCCTCGGTCCCATGGGCTCCTCCTCCCCAAAATAAAAACCCAGCTCCTGCCCCACCACCTCCTCCGGCACGCAGAATCACTAGCCCATTTGCCTGGCTCTCCCGCAGCTCAACCACAGGAAGAGATGTTAAGTCTCCTCCCCCACCAACGGGACGCCGGAATACTGCTGCGTCTATCTCAACGATATCAAGCAATCCTGAAATGGGCGGTCGCTCACAGGACATTGACCCCGACTCTAAACGACCCCGGCGCAACAGCCTCAAAGACCAATTTAGAATGCTTCGAATGCGCGAGGAAGGGTTGTTTCCCGAAAACGACGAAGCCAGCATTGTGTCAGGACGTGCAAGTATTGCCCACTCCGCTGCAAGCCCTCCCCCAAGTATCCCGGAAGAAGGGGGAGACGACGAGACTACAGCCCCCTCAACCATTTCTCCTGCGACATCCCCTCCTATCGCGTCATCTACTGTTAACCCAAACCTTGCGCCAGGAACCGTTTCTGGAATTTCAGCCTCTGCAAGTGATGTGTCCACCCCTGTAGACTGGGAACTGTGGCAACAACTGGTCAATCATGGCCCACAAGCCTTGAAGGGAACAAATTCGGAGGAACTGAATGCTGCAATCAAACGAGGAATTCCACAGACTATCCGAGGTGTGATCTGGCAAGTTCTAGCTGACAGCAGGAACCCAGATCTGGAGGATGTTTACAGGGAGCTTGTTGTGCGCGGCACAGATAAAGAGAAACCCCGAACGAATGGTATGGTAAATGGAGAGAAGGATTCCGCAGTATCTTCTTCCCGCTCCTCCATCCGCTCGGAGCATTCCACCTCGGTCCCCCCTTCAAACCACAGTGCATCGTCTAGCCCTTCTCGGGAAGTAGATCCGGAGAAACTGGCAAAGGAGCAGGCCGCGAGCGACATGGCCCGCAAGAAAAAGAATAAGGAGGATGCCGCTGCACTCCAGAAGCTGGAGAAGGCTATTCGCCGTGACCTAGGCGCTCGGACGAGCTATTCCCGATACTTTGTCTCTCAGGGCAACCAAGAAGGTCTCTTTGGACTCTGCAAAGCGTATGCTTTGTATGATGAAGCAGTAGGATATGCCCAGGGAATGAATTTCATTGTGATGCCTTTACTCTTCAATGTAAGAAACCCACACTTCTTTGGCCCGACCTTTCGGTAAAGGCTCTATATTCCTAACTTTGAACTTTTTGATTCAGATGGATGAGGTTGAGGCGTTCACCTTACTTGTGAAACTTATGAACAACTATGGGCTGCGCGAGATGTTCGTGCCAGACATGCCTGGTCTTCATCGCAGCCTGTATCTCTTTGAGCGCCTACTCGAGGACCATGAACCGGCCCTCTACTGTCACCTTCGACGACGCGGGGTAAATCCTCAGCTATATGCAACTCAGTGGTTCCTAACTCTTTTCGCTTACCGATTCCCTCTACAGTTGGTTCTTCGCATCTACGATCTTATTTTCGAGGAAGGATTAGAAAGTGCTATTCTGAAGTTCGCCCTCGCAATCATGCGCCGGAATACAGAAACCCTTTTGGCCATGAGAGACATGACACCTTTGACGGCTTATTTAAAAGAGCGCTTGTTTGACGTTTACATAGACAAGCAGCCATCAGCGTCGTCTATTCTCGAGTCAGGATTTTTTGGTAGTTCAGGAGCCGCTGATAAGGAGATATACCGGGCTGATATTCTGGTTCAGGATGCCTGCGCTATCCAGATTGTCCCTGAGACTATCAGGGCATACACAGCAGAATGGGAGGAGAAAGTCAGAGCTGAAAAAGAACGTGAAACGGAGTTAGAAGGGCTGAAACATACGGTTGCTACGCAGAGCGCTCGAATTCGATTATTGGAGGAACAAGCTGAGGCATCTGACAAAGAACATGTTCAGCTTGCCTCTGAGCTTGTCCACCTAAAGGTCGAGAATGAGGAACTATCTGATATGAATGATGCGTTGAAAATGCAGGTTGGGGAATTGAAGAACGTGGTGGACAAACAACCAGCGGAAGTGGAAGAGAAGCTCCGGACTGAAATGGATCGCATCATGAAACGCAACCTCGAGGTTCAGAATGAGAACAGAGCTATGGTGGAACAGATGGCGGATATGGAAAAGGAGCTCGTGGAAGCTAAGATGAAATGGGCCGAGGTAAGTGCTTTTTGATATGACCCGTTACATGAGCTGAGTCTAATCAATATCTGTTCTAGATTCATGAGAATTATGAGAACTTGAAACAAAAATGCAGCGATCTCCGCAAAGCTCTTGAGTAATTTTACGACCTGCTCTGTACATCCACCCTTTTGTTCTTATAAGAAACCTTTCGGGGTCTGGTGCTATGTTTTCGACTGATTTCCCTACAAGCCTGTATTCTCTCCCTTTCCCGTGTACATTAACCGACAGGGGAGTTGAAACTGGCATCTGGTACTCCTGGTTGAGGCCAGTGATTGTTATTTTATTATGTTGTTTGTCTCTTTGTTTTGATTTGACGTTGCACGAGGCAAACCCTCGGAAGTTCATCCAGTTATGATTCAGCGTCCCATGAAGTCTCATGCATTGGGGTCTGTTTTATTAGTGCTTAGCGGCATCTAGGCCTTTCATATTTTCTTTCTGGTGTCTCTTGATTATATCATATCTATACTTCATCCTAGGCGAGGATGCCTGACTTTTAACTTTTAAGCATGGCATTACCCTATTTCCAGAAAAAAAAAAAGAAAAAAAAAAGGCTACGTCTATCATAGTTTCTTTGATGGATTGATTGTATGTTACTTCTCCGAGGACAAGGCAGAAAATAAAACAAAAAAAAGTAAAGAAGAGAAGAAAATCTAAAGTAGCAAACAATGTAGTAAATGTCTAATATTTTAACATTTAAATTTGACTTCATCATCCGGTAATATATATACATAACAGTTGCTCATTTTTTTTCTTTTCTCGGGTGACATGGATTAAGAAAGAAAGAAAGACAGAAAATTTACAAGATATTCTCATAATAAGTCGTCAAGACATCCTCACGCACGGGTCCAGCCACAGCCTTCAACGCCTTATGGGCTTCACAATCATTATCATAGTATTTCATATCCTCCATAGAAGCAAAGGTAGTCTTAACCGAGAGATTGAAGCCCTTATTACGAGGATCAGGGAAGGAAGCTCCAACGGCAGCGCTGAGGATATATGGTTTTCCGTCCTAATTTTAAGGTTAATTGATTGTATAGGATTTGTTGGGGGGGGGGTGGTGCAGAGAGAGAGCGAGCGAAGGGAAAGGAGAATAGATACAGGGGGTCCTAGGGGCAAGGGTAAAAAGTAGAGTAGTAGGTAGGTAGGTAGGTAGGTAGGAGTAAATGTAGATTAAAATTTAAATTTACCTTGACAGCAGTCTTTGCGAGTACTTTGTATTGTTCTAGGACACGGTCTCGGGCTGCTTCGTCGGGGATTTTGAAGAGGGTGATGCGCTCGATGGGGGCCATTTTGTTCGTATTTGGTAGGGTTTGAGGTGAGGATGACGACGATGATGAATACGAGAAGCAAGAGGAGAAGTAGAGGGAGAAGAAGAAGGGACTGGAGAAGGAGTGTGAGGTTAATGTTGGGGGAGGGAGCTGGTTCCGACGGGTGTCTTTATATGGGTTGGTGGTATGTCTTGTGCGGGGTAGAATTCTTGTCGAGGATATCAGGGGAAGCGGATTGTTATGGGGCATGTTTTCTGGCTTGGAGTAACTGGTACTCAGTATTATGAATAGTATTGTATTATATTCAGTCCCATCCAATCAGGGCTCTGGTTCTGCGAAAATACAATACCTTAGGTAGTCATTGAGAATTGACTGAACGCTTCAAACTACAAGAGTTTCTGGTGTGGAGAAATTCCGGGCATCCGTCGGATACAATCGGATCTGGAATTACACAGTATATCTGGAGGGGATTGTTTGTAGTAGTATATACATTAATGACGGCATCTATTTCTAATTGACAGATAAATTGAAAAAAAGGAATGAGAAAACAGCACAAATGTAGGGGGGGGAAAAAGGCCGAAATAATGATAGAAATCAAGGAAGATTGTATGAAACCAGTGCGGAATCAATCCTCGATCCAGTCTCGCTCTCATTCCGCACTGGATATTTCTTTTTCTGGCTGGGGCGGAATCCCGACTCTCGTACTCCCCAACATCATTACTTTCATCGAGCGCTGAGTCGCTCTTCTTACAAAACGATTATTATCACAAGATTGTGCGACCACTTACAAGTTCCCTCGGCGCGCTTGCTCGCGCTCAAATGCCTGAAAGAGACTCTTGAAATTTCCAGCTCCAAATCCATCGAAATTGTGGCGCTGGATGACTTCTAGAAATACTGTCGGTCGGTCCAGAATGTGTTTCGTAAAGATTTGGAGAAGATAGCCCCTTTCATCAAAGTCTACGAGAATATGGAGTTTCTCCAGAATATCGATATCCTCGTCAAGCTTTAAGCCCACATGTGAAATGCGTCGACGGAGGTCAGTGTAGTACTCGCTAGGTACCCGGAGGAAGGACACTCCACGCTGCTGAAGCCTTGTAACAGCACTTACGATGTCGTGTGTTCGGAAAGCAATATGCTGGACTCCTGCACCGTTATAGTAATCAACAAACCTACAACGAGTTGTTAATCACGATACAAACTGTCCTACTGAGATAATAATGGGGAGTGCTTACTCCTCAATCTGTGACTTTTTCTTTCCGTGAGCTGGCTCATTCATGGGCATCTTGATTACTTCATTAGGAGAAGCCACAACTATGGACCGCATGGAGGAGTATTCGCCACACATGTTGGAATCATCGACCGTCCAATACCGATGGAAATCGAGGCAGTCCTCATAACTGGCATAAAAATTCATCAGCATCGAACATTAGAATTTTCAATACAAGGCAGGGATCTTTACTATTTCACAACCTTGTCGAGGCTATTCCACGGCTGATTGCCAACACAATGGTCGATTTCAATGAAATCAATCTTTGGCAATACTTCGTTGATCGGATCGTCGTCTGCAACCGCTTGGTAGCCAGGAAGGAATGCCCCCGTATATTTTTGGCGATCGACTAACGAGTGCAGGGTCTCTCCATAGGTTCGGATTGTGGCCCATGTGATCGACCCTTTACCGTCCTCGTGAAATGTCCTCGGCGGTGCGGTTGAGACTGCACCATTGTCAACTGCCCTCTTCCAGGCAGCTTCCACATCCCCTACGATTCTGAAAGCTATATCCTTGACTCCGTCCCCGTGAGTTGTTAGGTGCTTGTGGATTTCGATGAGAGAAGTCTTGTCTTCCTCCGAAATACCGTTATCCTGTTCAGCCTCCGATGGAGCGCAGGTGGGGGAGGTGAGTTTAAAGGTGGCGCTGCCGTTGGAAACGATGTACGATACGATGTAACGGGAGCCAGTTTCGGGGCCCCGATATGCAATATGCCGGAAGCCCATGCGGGTAACGTAGTAAGATGCTGCTTGTTTTGCGTTTCCCACGTACCAAGCGATGTGATCAAACCCCACATATTCTGGCCCCAAATCTGAAGGCACAATATCCTCGGTCATTGTGGTTAAAATGGGCATAATGATTGCGAGTACTATTTATGAACAAGGTTCGGACAGGAATATTGGACACCCCCTAAATTATCCAGGATTATTATACTCGGTACCTGAGTGGCTTGATAAGGTAGAAGTGGGCGAAAATGGGTCTCACGGAGACAACCGCTGCTATTTCTGAGAAACCTAGAATGCTTCTATGTTAGGTGCCTGCAATTAATTGAATGAATGGAGTTAATACCTGAACCTTTGGCTTACCTGGCTTGCCTTTGTTGTGAAGTTTTAAGGTTCCTGACCGCCATTCAGTGAGACTCATCAATTTGACAGTCCGGTCGGTGGGGGGTTATAATAATAGTGGTAGCTCTTTGGGCAAGAAATAATCCTCTTTCAGACCACTAGGAAGGCTTATTTATAATCTGCCTATCCACCAGTGGCTGGTGCATTATTCCCAGACCAGACAAAGTGGGAGTAAAAAACTCTCAGTTATCTCACCCCCCTTTACCCTTTTAAGCCGGTTCCGGAAACGTAGCTGCTCGCACACGCTCTCTCATACACATACAGATGTACAGAATGACGTATCCGATTAAACATCACTAACGGGTTCTGGGCGATTCTTGAAAATGATTTTATACTTAACAATCTCGACGATTTCTAGTTCCTCTTGCGCATTCGAATTCGCTTGCGCTTGGCGCCGCTGGATCACCGCAAGTGGCTTCGGCAGCTTCTTCACTTCTCCCGTCATCCGCTGGTATCTTCCCACGTACAAGTAAGCTCGCTTCATCCATTTGATATCATCCGGAGCCGTAGTTTGGGGGGAGTAGTCAGGAAACATAAGCTTGCCGATTGGGGTCTCAAATGCGGGGGTGGTGTTGTCTGCGCCGGGGTAATCGCTGAAGGACTTGGTAGGCCGGTCTTCATCGTCCTGGTTTTCAGGCACCGGAACATTTATGGTGCCCTGGATTTCGAGGAGCGCGAGGCCCGAAGGAGTTTGTAGAAGTTGAGGAAGGGGGTTGTGTGGGTGGGAAGCACCATCGAGCGGCGCGGATGCGTGTGGATGGAGGGGTACCGTTGGCATGGTTTGTAGGGAACCGGGGCGAGCGATATCTGGATATCAAGTGGATATGCAATATAGGGGCCTTTATTAATTGACGATACGAATAAATCGAGTTAATGGTTCAAGGTTGTGTGTCGGGGTGTTGTCCTGAAAGAAGGGAGGTTGGGGCTGCGGAGATTGGGGGTAATGATTTTGCCTTGGTGGAAATTCTTTGTCTGGCTGTCTCCACATGAAAACTAGACGTTGTGGCAACCCCTCTAGTGTATATTGTGCTACATTGCTTGAAACTGTGTCTCTTCAGAGTTTGTCTGTGTTTTGATGGGTAGTTGTTTTGACCTGACCCTCTCTACTCATCATATTAGGGTGTGCCTTGCTCCTCTAAGAGACATGGATATTAAAGGCAAGCAGCTTTAGTTAATTTCCTAAATCTGGATAGGTATCGGAATAACTAGATCCTTCCGAAATAAAGATGTAGTAGACAATGAATTAAATATTTGACCGGAGGAAAAGACGATGCCTGAATCTGCCTGTAAACATTTGTTCTTGTCCAAATTGCCCTTCCCCCCTCTCTTTCTCGTCTATAGATAGATTGCGATTCTTTCTAGGCTCACAAATCCTAGTCCCTTAGGCCGTTTGAAACCAATAGGAGAAGATAGCAGACGGAAGACTTGGGGCGCGTCTTCGCCATATTTTTGAGTTGCATTCGAACCCCCTTTCTGCAAAAAAAAAAAAAAAAAAAAAATCCGTGTTATGTATTGATTCACAAGTAAGAGAGATCATCGAAAATCAAATAGAGCAGTCTAACTCATTTCGTAGCTTTTCAACATTGCAAAGACATCCAAGGCCGATAGCGAATGTTTTTCTTGCGTAGTGCGCTATCAGTTTGAAGTACTATTTCAGCTGTTTCATGATCTCCCTGTTAGAAGTTCGCTGCTTTACCAGATGACCAATTAATAGGATTTGGGCAGGAATAAGCGCAGTCGGGGATTGCCTGAGTGTATTTAAGCTGACGGTTTATGGTAGCAGGCATTCTCGAGGTTTTGGAGGCCTTTAATGGCCTCTGCCACAGCCTCCTCCTCTTTGGTCCCACTAGGGCCGGGCCATTTGCCGTAACGCAAATCACTCATATCACCTACGATGAAGTCAAGCTCTGATATGATAGCGGTTGCATCTTTATCTACTTCAGCTATCTCTTCCTCAATGTTTGCACAGGCTGTCTCCATTGCAGACAAAAGGCTAGACACAGAGTGATGTTCAACGGAGGTGGAGGAGGCGGATGCTTGCCCAAATAACTGAAGATCTAGGTTCATTTCATGTTGCTCACTTTTGGTGGCACCATCAACACCCGTTCTCATCACGGACTTGCGAAGTTCAGACATCTGAGTCTCTCCTTGATGGATTTCTTTGTCAATGTTCTCATTGACCAAATTCATGTCTTGCTCCCGCAGCTGCTGAAGCTCACGGTAGAGAACCCTAATATGGGGATGGGATCGTAGACGCTTTGGAAAAAGGTCTATAAATTGCTGCAGTGACATGACAATTGGAAGAGGAGCTGGCGATAGCAGGAAATTACTCAGGATGGATGTCTCCGAGGGTGCCATTGGATCAAATAGAGTAGTGAGGTAAACTTCAAAAGAATGAGTCCTTTAATGATAGTATTATTGAGTGCGCTTTGCAGATCCTTGCTTCCCTCAGGCTTGTGTTATGCTTGAAATGGGCGAGGAGTGAATGTATCCAATAAGATTTTCTCTCGGGTGGCTGGGGCAGCAAGCAAACACAGGAGAGGTGGCCAGTGTTGGTGGCAAAAGATAATCTACAACACAAATCCACGACATCAATCAGGGCTGTAATGGTTAACAATAGCAAGAGGCCTAATGAGTTTGAGGTGAGGAGAATGATTAATGGAGCTCTGAGATCAAAGAAGGATAAGTGTTGGTAGACATTCGGAGGACGGAGTTTCGTGACTTTTCATTTTCGCGATACGCGTAAAGTAGTTCTTCCGCTTCCTTTCCCTCCACTGGATTCTCTCTTCCACCACCAACCGCTTGCGAGCTCCAGACCCTAGGCTTTAACCTACCCAGTTCTGTTATCCTTTCAACTTCGTACTATATCAATTGTACTTCTGGGCGAACCGAGCTGTGTTTTCTCTGTTTTCTCTCCCTTTCCTGTGCCATACCTGACTTTGTCCTTTGTGGAGCCGTTGAAGAGCTCAGGGTTCAGCGCTTCTTGGGTAAACATTAGGTTTCTGACTATCCTGGCCGCTTGAGATCCTCCTTCTTACTAGGCCATTCCGTGTGTTTGAGCTCTCTATCTTTCTTCTACGCCGCTTGATCTTACACTCAAGTATCTCGCTTGCCTGATATCGCCGACTCCACGCATTGCACGGAAATCACTAGCCCCAGTTGATCTTCTAACATCTGTGTGGGTGTGATATTCTTCCTTCCATCATCTGCTCTGCTTCTACATTGTAGACGAGCGGTGTCTCTATTCGAGACGACTTATTGTCACCGGACGATCTTCTCATTCAGAGTTTATCTTCTGCTGCTACCTCTTCTATGATGGCTCCTGCAGCCCAAACGTCTTACCAGAAGGACGAAAAGGTTCTTTGCTTTCACCATGAGATTCTCTATGAGGCCAAGATCCTTGACATCCGACCTACCAACCCCGAGGACCGTAAAAGTGCGTCCGAGTACCTAGTCCACTATAAGGGCTGGAAGAATACGTAAGTATTACCAATTATCATACATATTTTACTATGAAATCATGTTATTTGCGATTTTGGTATATCTTGTAAAAAAAGAAAAAAAAAAAAAACCTGTTTCAAACCCCCTGACTCTTCTCGTACCGTTGGGTGGGGAATATGGGGGAGCTCGCTTACATGGAATCCAGATCACTGACATTTAATTTTAAATCGATTAGATGGGATGACTGGGTTCCCCAAGATCGCCTCCGTAAATATACAGAAGAGAACAGAGAGTTGGCGACGACCCTTCGTCGTGAAGCAGAGGCCGCCTTCCGTCAGAAGAGCAGTAAGGCCACTGCAAAGAAGAGGGGAGGCTCCGACCGCAGCTCCGCTCGTGACAGCGAGGAGAGACAGACATCTGTCCCCAACCGAGGAACCAAAAGGGCCAGAGACAATGAAATCGAGAAAGTAAGCTTTCCAGAATTTAAGTCCTTCCTATTATGTTTATTGATTTAACCACTGGCAAACAGGAGGACAGCTTTTATGTGCGCCCTTCAGTGAGAATTGTTATGCCCGATAACCTCAAGTCTTTGCTAGTTGATGACTGGGAAAATGTTACCAAAAACCAGCAGGTTGTGGCGCTACCAGCAAAGAGCTCGGTCAATCAGATTCTTGATGACTACTTGAAGGAGGAGAAACCGAAGCGTACCGGGTCTGCTGATTTAGACGTGCTTGAAGAGGTGATCATGGGCCTACGCGAATACTTCGATAAGTCGCTTGATAAAATCCTTCTTTACCGTTTCGAGCGAGAGCAGTATCGTGTGCTTCGCAAGAGATGGGAGTCTGGATCGGGCGATTTTGCCGATAAGGGGCCGCTTGACATTTATGGCGCAGAGCATCTGACTCGTCTGTTTGGTAAGTCTTACTGTTCTCCGTGTTGTATTCCCTTGAGTGATGCGTGTAGCTAATTGGAGGTATAGCTACTATACCTGAGCTCATTGCACAAACAAACATGGACCTCCAATCCACCAATCGACTTCGCGAAGAGCTTTCAAAGTTCACTCTTTGGTTGAGTAAGAACTCGAATAAGTATTTTGCTACCAGGTACATGACTGCAAGCAACGAATACATTGAAAAATCTCGCGGTATCCCTAACCCAAATCCTGGAACAGCTACATCGCGTCTAGTGTGATGGGGAGGCATTAGGGCCAGAGTTTGATATCTGCTCACAAAGTTTCTACTTTCATATGCACCTTTCCTTTCCTACAATTGTCCCCTCCCACCTTCATTTATTACTCTCACCCCTTAAATTTACTGCTGCGTCTTTGTTTCCCCTTAATTCCTTTCTCCTTTTTGTTATTTTATGGTTAGGGGCACAGCGTGTGGGTGAGCAAAACAAGGATGAGGTTGTTTTACGCACATTATGGTTTCTAATGACTTGTAACATTACACTTGAACAGGCGAATTCTAGGGAATATTTTATTCAATGATTTTGTTTTGACTTTTTTTTTTTTTTTTTTTTTTTTTTAAAAAAAAGAGCTTAACAGGTAATATGTGGAAGGACCTATTGACCTAAAATAAAACAAAGAATATATGTGACATTCTATACGGGAGTTGGTTTTTTTTGTTTTCATCCAATTGAGATTATCATGGCGTACACCATAAATACTTGCAAAACCACAAATGAAGATATGGTAGCAATTGGTTGAAATCAACATTGTTTTGTCTGGAGAAAAATAATAGAAGAAAAAAAAAAGGGGGATGAGAGAAAGTAAGAACCAAAAAAAGGGGAGGGATTAAAAAGGAAACAAGAGGATGTAATGATGGCTACAGTGATATAACTATGTGACTAACTGTCTTGCATCATCAACTGCACACCTTGTAGCCCGCTTTAACTCGGTTTTCCAATCCGTTTCGCGAAACCTTGTCCACGCGCTGAGACCTTCGGGTGGCTGAATACTTAAGGTGTCGTACCCTTGTTTGATGATCTGGTGCACTTCGCGGGGACTGAGGTTCTTCTTTTGGGCGGCGGGAATCGGTGCTAGGCCTTGAGAGTCCCCGGGAGGTGAGGCGTTTCCATCCTTATCCGGGTTGAACAGTAGGGCATAGAAATGTGTCGAGACTGAAATTAGTGTTTCAACGGCAGCAACGTGGATATTTTTGTTAGAGTCAGCGGTTTTTGTGGTTGAAGAACTTTGTGGTTTGATAGAGTAAACGTCACGAAATTTGGCAATTATAGGACCAGTCTCGACTAATTTATAGAATAGATCGTCATAGGAGGCCGGATCTGGTAGGAAGGTATCGCCTGTAGAGACGCAGAACGCGACCAAGTCTACAAGGGATGTCGTCAAAGTATTGATGTGCGAGTGGCTAGATAAATCAGAGACATATGTGGTTAAGAAACGCATGAGGGAAAGCAGAGTGCGCCAGAGTTCCGACCAGTGGTAATTGAGTCGGATTTTATTCATGGATAGGTATGTTAATATCCGGAGAAGGATCGCAATGGTGTGACTATGGAAATAGAGGTTAAGGACTGTCCTTCGAGAAAATCAAGGGGATACTGAGAGGAGGGGCAATACCTATAAAGATGGACGTCGAGACGACGTCGGAGGTTGTGAGATATAGCGTCAATCAACATGTCGAAGATGGCTGTGGCAAGAACTCTTTCTCCTGTGACAAGGGGAAGGTATGGTTGCCTTTGTCGGCAAAGCCGGACCTTTCTCTTACTATCTTCACTACAAAGCTGCTTGCAGGAGGTGGAGTCTTCGGAAAGAATACGGAGAGTGAGCAGATTGAGTTCGGCATAGTGGGAAATCCGTGGAGAGCGATACGCGTGTTGTAATAGATATGAAGTCACAGATAAAAAGCTTGAGAAAGGTGATTCCTCATTGTCTTTCTCAGGGGAAGCATTTATCAAATGATAGCCGAAAAGCTTATTTGCATTAGTGAAGTCGTAGGTAGCAAGAAGGATGGTAGCCTGCTGAGCTGGTCTAGTCCAATTAGTGTGAAAGAACCTTCAAGACATAAGGTAGGACATTGGGGTCTCACAAAGCCGCGAACATCTCCTTGGCTTCCTCAGCGGTTGGAGGTGTTGGTCGCTCTCTTCTATTTGGGGCCAACACTCCCAAACCAAAGTAAATTAGGGTGCCGATGAGGGTCCAGCCCTCCGGCGAATCATCTTGCACAGCTACATAGCCATTTCTCAGGGCTCCGCAGGAGATTCCTACTCCTTTGACAATTTTTTTGATACTCGACTCATTCACGAAGTCATCTAGGCGCAATTGATAGGGATTTTGGAATTCAAACTTGTTGTAGTTGGCCAGCAACCCCAAGAGAAGAAAGGGTTCGAATACCTGAATAGGTGATTCTGAGTCGTGGACAAGCTTTCAACATTTGATTTGTTAGAGTTAAGTACACAAAAAGAGATGTACGTTTGAGTGGGGGATTATTGGGTGTCAAACCTTCATAATAGAAGGGAAAAGGTCTCGATGCGTGAAATAAGAGACGAGGCTGGTCTTATAAGCCCCACTAGTTATTGCGATTGCCGTTCGAATCGCCTTAAACCGAATGTCAACTGGAAAGCCATTAGTGCTTGTTGACCTCGAGTCGACGAGATTCAATCCCTTAGGAGACTCACAGGTTTTACCGTTACGGATGATGCCATCCAAAATAGCGACAAAGTTGGAAATGACGTAATCGACATTATCAAGCCCAGCTAGTACTGTGATAACATCTGAACTGGGATTGGTGTACTTCTTTTTCAAAACACAGGCTAGAAAGACCGTCAAGGTCTACACTTATACTTAGAGACTGAAATGGAACCACTTATGCTAAAGCACTCACATCTAGGGCATAGGAATCCACGGGACTTGACCCCGAAGCCGCCTCACGAATACCACGCGCAAAGAGCTGCTGAGTTTGAGTCTGCAGATTGAGGGCCTCATCAGGACTAAGGCCCTCTAAGATGGATTGCAGCCTTGCTCGATCAGGCGGCAACAAGAAAAACTCTCTCCAAAATCCTTCAGAAGGCTCCACATAATCTGAGTTCTACAAGCGCATTAGCATTACGTGCATCTAGAAGGTAGTTTTCTGGGTTGAATTGGGCAGCAATACTTGGAATAAGTTTTCGTATAGTTGCACGATTTTAGGCTTGAACGTCTCTGGTCTACTTTGCTGGGTTAGGGGGGATTCCATAGTGTTCGGTGAAAACTACCATCAACATGGCAGAAGTTGCAGGTCTAACAAAAAAAGAAAAGATTAAAAGATATTGGATCCGGCGATACGAAGACAGTGAGATTATCATCCGACAATCCTAATTCTATGGAGTTGTTGTTTAATGACCGAAGCCTTCTTTATCGCACAGACAATGGCCACATGTGACGCATGGCAAGCCACACTGCTTGTGAACTAGCCACACTTGGAGGGGCCACATTTCATTAATCATGCTGAGTCATACATCCTGCGCCCCTGTCAAATGTTGCCTTAGGCCGGCAGGCATCAAAGGTGTATTATTAATTCGTGCAAGGAACAAGAACTCTGTTATTTTGTGGCAGCTACAGAACAAACCATCCAATTTTGGAAGGACTATGTGAATAAAAAGGGGAGTGGAAGAGAAAACTGGGAAATTTTGCCAGCTACTGAGGTCCTCAGTAAGGAATTAATAATTATACTTCCAAAATTGGATAGGAAACACCCATGACAAAGTCATGTCAGCGATCAGGAGATATGATGGCACCACGGCTGTGTAGAAACACCTTGACGGTGATTGGCTTGTCGGATGCTCTACCCTGCTCCTGTGTCCGTTTTAACCGATCCGCCGCCAACTGAATGGAGGTTAAGTTTCTTCATTTCCAAACAACCATTGCGTCTCCGAGTCACTCTTCTTTAATCCCCCCTCTACTTTTCAGCGACGATATCCTAGTAAAATACATGCCAAAGATCTAGACTATTTTCTACACACCTCATACATTATTCTCTCTCGCTATATTTCCCAACTTCTCCCGTTCGCCATGTCGCTTTGCAGAACTTCAATGACATCCCCAGTGACATCATCCGCCATGGCCCTCCGATGGATGAAACAGTCGTCTTATATCCACGCCGCCCCCAAATACCGCTTATTCTCTTCATATGGAAATGCGCATAAGTCCTCATCCAAGCGTGACATGCAGACTGCCACAGCTTACCGTCCTCACACCCTACCAACGGCTTTCCCTCTGACTCCAAAGCCCGGCAGCAAAGACTCCGCCATCACCACCGACTTTTCTCTCCCCGGCGGCATGTTATCCCAGAGACCGGTGGAGGCCCAAACGAACACTGTGAAGAAAAACGTCGAAGAGCTTGAGTCCCAAAAGTCGAAGCCTGCTGAGAAGCCGCGGAGGAAGCTACGCCCGCGAAAGGCCGCGATGAAATTAACTCCTATCGCAATTGAGCAACTCCACAAACTCCTCTCACAACCAGAGCCCAAAATGATCCGAGTTGGAGTTAGGAACCGTGGCTGCTCCGGCCTGGCGTACCACCTCGAGTATGTTGAGAAGCCTGGAGCATTCGATGAAATCGTTGAGCAGGACGGTGTCAAAGTCTTAATCGATAGCAAGGCTCTATTCAGCATTATTGGAAGCGAGATGGACTGGCAAGAGGATAAATTAAGTTCCAAATTCGTATTTCGCAATCCAAACATCAGTGAGTCCCACTCCTAGACCTCTCGATATTACAGTAGCATTTATTCGCTGACACAATTCTCATAGAGGAGCAATGCGGTTGTGGCGAATCCTTCATGGTATAATTTATTCTCACATATGTTGAATTACACTCGCTATCCCTTTCATAAATCGATCTTATATGGAGTCTATTTTATTGGTGCATCGGATGGCGTTCTTGCGCATGACTCTTGTTTTTGGTACCCGGATTGCTTTTTTCTTTCATCTTGTTGGCATTTCTATTCGATTCCCGGGAGCTTGACCCATATTTTGTACAATATATTGCCCATATACTGTACTCTTTTTTAGATTGGCCAGCGTTGCCTTACGTCCTCAGGCCTCATGGCTTTCATGACATCTAATTAAACATACAAAATGCTCTTATCAATCCTACTCCAAGTAGTGCAAAATATTTGTTCTCGTTTCTTCGTATCTTCATTGCTCCTGTGGTCTTGGGGGGTAGTGTCCAAGATCGAAATCTTTGATTGCCTCGGAAAAGTTCGTAAGCGGACAGTTTCCCGGCATGACGTTGCAGTGGGTCATGTCGAGATGGTTCAATACCAGCAACAGCAACAAAGTAGACTTTATAATAACAATATACACAAAAGTAAAATCCGAAGTCGGAAGGGCATTTACCCTTCTTATTCACAGAACAGTCAAGGGTAATTGTCCCTGTGGTTGTTACATAATCTGCTTTCTAGAATAGTTCTATATCACGTGGGGCTGAATTGTCAAGGCAACACTCACCGCAGGTCATGTATCTCTGCCACTCAGCGGGAATACATCAGGAACCCATAGCAGCCCCCTTTTTTTTTTTTTTATCATAACAATATTTCCTAAGCTTCTACATTCATCTTTGATTAATATATATTTTTTAAATTAGAGATAAGTAATTTCACAAAAAAAATAGAGGAATTTTCCTATCAATTTCAACCTCAATCCTTCTCGTCTTCAAACATCATGGAGCCCGCTCCACTCTTCATTACCGTCCGTTTCTCAGCTTCAATACCAGACCTACGTCTTGATATTGAATCCCCCACGACGACAACAGCGGCGGGCGTAAAGCAACTGATCCGCTCCCATCTTCCACCAAGCCTATCCTCTCATCGTCTTCGTTTAATCTACGCTGGTCGTGGTCTCGAAGATGCCGCCCCTGTCTCAACTTCCCTAAAGCTACCACCACCGCCAACCACCAGAATCCGTTCTTTCACACCATCAACTCAAGCAGCTACGGATGGCAATTCCGCCAATAACAGCGCAAACGAGACAGAAAATGGAAGAAAGGACAAAGGCAAAGCGCCCATCCGAGATCCTCCCCGTCTTTATGTCCATTGTTCCATCGGTGACATCGTCCTGAGTGCTGCAGATTTGGCCGCAGAAGCCGCGCTCTCCTCAACACTCAAACAAAAACAACACACACCGTCAGATGGCGATACTTCTAGTTGTGCAGCTGATCTGCAGAAACATCAGCAGCGACAACAACAACAAAATCAGACTCAGTCGCCAACTTCCTCTACAATCCCGGCCCCGCGGGGGTTCGACCGCCTACTCTCGGCGGGATTCACACAAGCGGAGGTCACCGCGCTTCGATCGCAGTTTATGGCTATCCAGTCTGTGTCGCACACTCCGGATACAATGCCTAGTGGGGCTGAGCTACGGGAGCTCGAAGACCGATGGATGGACGAAGGATCGTCAGCGATGGCTGCCGGAACCGCCATGGGTGGTGATAGCACTTCCTTTGCAGATGATGATGGTGGATTTGGGACGGGCTCAAGAGGGGCCATTGATGACATGCTTTGGGGGGCAGTTATGGGATTCTTTTGGCCTGTTGGTTGTGCAATGTGGCTTAGAAGAGAAGAAGGGGTTTGGAGTTGGAGGAAAGGGTTGGCTGTGTTTGTTGGGGTGGTTGTTAATATTGCATTTGGGGCCATGCGAATTATGAATTGATGCTTAACTCTCTTATTATCGAGGGTGAAATTATGCCGCCCACCTTACGCCTTCATGCTCGTGTTGTTCATGATACCCCTTTTATTTTATTTTATTCTATTTTTTTTTATTAATTCAACTTTTCTCCCATCTTTCTCCTTTCTTGTTTGCATCGGTCTTCTACTATTTTCTGTTATATATGAAAATGGAGTCAATGGTTTATTCGGCATAGTCCCGGGAATTATTACAATGTAAAAGCTGCGAAGCTTGAGAATAATATCATACAACGTTGGGCAGTATGTCATAAAGTGAAGAGAGAGAATGAAAGGAGTATAGAGAAAACCAACGCCCGCTTAGAAAAATCAACGCTCAGCTAAACTTGCTGTAGATAACAGCGAAAATCAACAAAACCAAAACCGTAATAATAGCAATCGTAATCATCCGATTCGTAGCCATCCTAGAGAACAAGAACGTTAGAGATCAAAGGCCATATCGTGAGTGATGATAAATCTCGGGGGTATAGTCTTATTAGAGAAAACCAGTCAAGGGTGACAGTACCTACGGGCCATCCCCCTTAGGGTCTTGATGCTTGTATCCACATATCCTTCGCTTTGCTGCAGCCTAGCGTGGGTATGTTGGATAGTCTCACGCTGCTGGTGCAAGTCTGCTAGCGTATTACGACCGATGTCTTCCGTTTCCAACGCAATCCGCTGACTCTCCTGAAGTCGGGCGGAGCTGCGCTCCAAACGCTCTGTACCAGATAGGAGCTGTTGTCTCTGTTCGAGATGTTCGTCGTGTGGGTCGTCCGTATAGCGATCACCGAATAACGCCTTTCGGTCATCTGAGAGGGACTTGAGCTTGCGCTTTGCATCATCGATGTCAGTGGCATAGTTGCGGAATCGTGCGTTGACCTTGGATCGAGCCGCAGAAGGAATGTTTTGTTTCTCCATCCGCATTTGGTCCAGCTATAGGGCAGGTTGTCACGTTAGCGGCTTGCCATATTACAATATGTGGGCTTGTCATCTAGGAGCATAACGAACCAGTTCTGTTGCTTCATCGACTGCCCGTTCCGCTTGCCTGATAACAGCCTTCCGCTGTTCTCCGCTCGACTCAGAAATTTGGTCTAACTTTTGGTTTAGGTCGGCCTGAACGAGCTTCAGCTCAGTCTCGTAGCTAGCGAACAGCTCTGAGCCGGCATCGGTGTCCAAAGGATTAGACATGGTGATGGCGAAGAACCAGTTATGGCTTGATGGTAGAGCGTTGCGGCGTGGGGTCGATTCGATATCTTGGGGGTGATGGTCGGTGATAAGCAGACGGGCGGTGGCTGGGGTATTAATTCTACTCTTGAACAAATGAGTTCGAATGTCAGATTCTCAGGCTAGATGCGCAGGTTTGTACACGCTGTGGTATATAATGCTAAGATGAAAATGCAGGAATAATCCCAAGAAATGGATGCCAGAGAACGAGGCGCAATGGGGACAGTGCAAAGAGAGCGGATGGAGATGGCTGTCTCCGGATTCATTGATTGTTAGATAATTGCCACGTGATCGACGGCCAGACGGCTGAGATTGTTTCCGACCCCTTGGGGGTAATTTTTATCGTATCGTCCTTGTATGTTCATTTCACTTGAGGGAAACGCCATGATGATTATAATCGACCACACTGTCAGGAACCTCAGTAGAGAAACCGTGGTAAAGAAGGGATTTTTTTCCTCTATTTTCTTTTTCTTTTTTTATTATACTTGGGTTAAATAACTTCTTTACTTCGGAATCATCTAAATTAAATTAAGATACTTCCTCTAGACCAGAGTACTCCAAGTTGTTGACCTTCAACAACTTCAAACCTTATTCCTGAACCCTACCAATCGAGCATCAATACAAACCTTGCTTTCTTTTTCCTTTTCTGCTTTTCTTTTTTGGGAGAGGGGCCCAGATCTGCAGGGTCGTTTCCTTTCTTTTGTGATCAATTTAGCTAAATCATTAGATCGGGTTTAAAGTCGCTAATCGTACTCCATACCTAATATTCATAGCTGTATGCCTGTCATCTGATATGATCACACCCCAAGTTCCCCTGTGAGCATCCGTGCAATTTACACCTGACAAAGACGCTGATGACTTGCTCGGGCAATCGGCTTACCCTTCTACTCTATTTATCAATCCTTATTTTCCAATCCAACTTGTGCATATTTATCGACGGATGCCCCTGGTCTGGGAAAAAGGGAGGGCTTCTCCGATTAATGCGGGGTGAATCTGACCCGAACGATCATTGCTGCTCGTCAATGAAACAAAAATTATTTTATACGGCTGCTCTAATATAATTTACCTCAGTAGTGAGACGGGTCAACATAATCCATACACTCTCATGTCGCTCTCTCACCCGAAACGAGTGGCTATTGTGGGAGGGGGCCTCACCGGAATCAGCTCTTTTTGGGCCTTACAGCATTCTGGCCATGATGTCCACCTATTTGAAGCGACTCCTGCCCTTGGTGGTCATATCAAGAAGCTATCGTTTGAATACAACGGAAACCAAGTGGAAGTGAATACCGAGTTGCCATCATTTGACCCTGAGGCTTGCCGTCAGTGCTGTTCTATGAGCGTGTTACTTTCCAAGCTGACGCTAGTGTCTAGCTAATCTCATTTCGCTACTCTGCTACCTAGGAATTCCAACAACAGCTATCCCATTTTCTTTTGGCGTATCTGACGGTATTAGCACCTTGAAATGGTACAATAGCATTTTCAAGAGCGTAGTGCTTCACCCACAGGTTCTGGGTAGCGTTGAGACATTCCGCTTGCTATTGGACGTGATCTGCCTCAGATATCTAGCGACCAACGCATTGGCCGACGAGTCACAAGTGTCAGGATCAGAAAATGCTAAATGCCTAACTTCTACGCATTCATATCTTCCAGAAGAAGGATACTCTGATAGCTTCCGGGATAAATATCTAGCTCCTTTACTTTCAATGCTATGGCGAACAAATGCGGGGAGATTCCTCTCCCGTTTCCCTATTCAGGCGCTGGTTAGTTGTCTGAGCTATCATCGACTCATTCATGACGGCAAAGCGATACCGAAGTGGTGGCGCATCGACTCGGGAGTAGAAGAGCTCATCGAAATCATGTGCAGAAACTTCCCCCAGGACAAGGTGCATGTCTTGTCAAGAGTAAATGGGGTGGCTCGAAACTGCAAAGATCAATATCTCCTTGTGACGTCTGACGGACAAGAGTCACTTTTTGATCATATTATCTTCACAGTGGATGGACACGAAATTCTCCGGATTTTAGGCCCAACTATGAGCATGGATGAGAAGAAAATTCTACAGGGTCTAAGTGTCACAAAAAATATAGCCGTGTTACATTCAGAGCAGCCTGTAAGCCTTCTTATATCCCCAAATTCCAGTATTTTTATTTCCAGAATACTCCTAGCCAGACGGCATCGTCCAACCATCACTAAACACTCGTGAAATTAGTCTACATCCCATACCGATCTTTTCCCTTTGAGTTGTAATTATATCATAGCTCCGAATGACCAGTATCAGCGGAACTTAGCACCTCCAAAGGCATGTATCCAATATAACATCAATGATCTTCAGGATATCCCAGCGTCCATTTTCGGAAGGGTGCATATCACGCTCAACCCACTCACACCAGTTCACCCAAGTCTTGTACAAGGAATATGGGAGTTCACGGAGCCTGAGCCATGTCTGGCATCCTTGCAAGCGCAGAACCTTCTCCCCCTGATACAAAACAAACGAGGGCTAAGCTACGGGTTTTTTTGGACTGGTCGTGGAGTTCTCGAGGATACACTAACCTCCGGTCTTCGATTGGCTATTGAAGGGCTTGGGGCTGAGGTTCCATTTGATGTGAAACTTCACCCCCATCCTCTAGACCCGACTAGACCGTCTTTTCAAGGCGGACGAATTCGAGATATTCTCATTCGGACCCTACTTCACGTCTTCCGTATCTTTGTTCTTGTACTGGAAATTATTTTGATTCTACTTGGCCGGTTTCAAACGCCAGGTTCGAAGCTTAGAGCGCGGTTAAATTTATCTCGAGCAATTAAACCGGCTTGAAATGAGTATACGTCTACTACAAAAAGGAAATACTATCCAGATCGGTATATATGCTCCAAGGCAAGGCCAGGAGAAGAGTGAGAGGGAACCCGTAATAATTGACATTAGCATAAAATTGGTTGATAACAAAGAAACGTCCGACTCCCCATCAAAACAACCAGTACACGTAAGGGCATGGTATACATATTTTAATCGTTCTTATCTTGTTCTGGCGTATCTGAACACTTCTAGAAATCCATGAATGACCACGTCCCCGTTCATTTAAGCAGAATCTGGCTAGCTAAGGTATTTATCACTATCCTGGCTAACGATGTCTGCGCTCCTCTTTGCATCAAGGAAAAGATCCTCGCACTCAGCCACATCGGCTTCTTCGATTCCTCCAGGTCGTCCATTCACCCGGGCTAAGATGCTGGCTGGTGTGAGGAGCTGCAAAGCATATCGCAAGCTAACCTTACTACCATGGTCGGCGACCTTGTTAAGAGCGGGATCGGTGATGTTGAGGCCTTCTGTCTTAGCCCGCAGGCGGATGATAGTCTTGATCTCATCAGGGGAATAGGGGTTGGTGGGAATAATGAGGAGACGGGCGAGAAGGTCAGGGGGAATGCCATGGGCAGCAGAAATACCATCAGTACCACGGATGACAGTGTGACCGCGGTTCGAGGCGAGGATGACAATTGGGGAAATAGTGGATTCAAGTGCCCGATTTAAGTATGTGAAGCATTCAATATCCAGCATGTGGACCTAGGTTTAGAGTTCATTAGTTGAAATTGAAATTGGACGAGAGATAGGTGAAGAAAGGGAGAGAAACAAACCTCATCGATGAAGAGAACTCCCGGAACAAGTTCCGCAACACCCTGGTCAATGTATCTGTTGACCACCTTATTGATTTCCTGGCGCAGCTTATCTGTGATCTCCGTCTTCTTAGGTTTCATAAGTTGTCCCATCATGCTCATCACATCCTGGCCGCCTTGTGGCCGCGCGTTAGCAATATCAAGATCGTGTAGTGTCACATCTTGTACAATTTCCTTCTTCTTATGGACTTCACCCTTAGGAACTGGAACATATTCTTCGGCTTCCAGATCGAACTCAGTCGCGTAAGCATCAGACCGACCTACTCGTTTGCAGGCTCCCGTATTGGCTTCAATATAGATCACATCGCCAACAGTGACGCGCTCTTTTTGGATCGCTTCGTAGATACTAGGGTCTAAACGTAGTTTCTTGGTACCTTTCGCGGACTTCAACCCGATAATCAAATGGCTAATTGTGCGGCCGTAGCCTCCCAGAGGATTTTCCGTTTCCTCCGGTGTCAATTCTGTGACTTCACCTTCGTATACCTCCTTCGTTTCTCGCACGCGAAGACCTAGACAAAGTGTGCGGTTAGTCCTGCCAAAGAGTCCTGTCGGTTCGAAGCAAGGCGGGCAGACACTACATACCAATAGCTCTTCGAAAGTTCTCCATAAGGGCTTCGGTTTTCTTGACCTCTGCGGAATAGATCTCACTGCCGACAATTGGGCAAAATGGAACCTTAGTTCCCAGCTCTTGCGACACTGCAAGCGCCAAAGCTGTCTTGCCAGTTCCTGGGCCGCCAGCCAGGAGAACAGCCCGCCCAGCCATCTTCTTCGCCTTGATCAAATCAACGACGACACCGCATGCCTAGTAGATATAGTTATATAGTTAGCCTTTAGAGTTTCATCCTCATCTGCCCTTTCGCCAAAGATCTTTTTTGTTTTTTTTTAAAAAAAAAAAAAAAAAAAAAAAAAAGATATTGGTAGGAGAACGGAATGGCGCACCTCGCGGGCAGCCGCCTGTCCAACAAAACCATCGCTAGTAGCCTCAGCAGTGCCATCGGGACGCAAACCGAGGCCTTTAATGTGTGTGTGGGCAGCTGTTCGATTCTCGCGCGAATTGCCCTTGACTTCACTGATCTGAACCATGGTGAATGAGGGATTGCGACCTCAGTCGAAAGGTAGGGAGAGTGGAAAAAAGTTAGAGACACAATCAATAAAAAGACAAACCGTTCTAATGAGCAAGGGAATGAGAGAATAGATGGCGTGGGTATAGTTGATTTCAGGAATAGATGGCTGATGGATTATGGAGGGCGAGCTTCGTTGCTGAAATCCGTTCATTTGCCAAGGCGGTCAGCTCAGTTCCCAAATCCTTCCACCAAAAACTACATCTGCCTCAACTCCTAGGATCGCAACTAGCCGATAACCCACGACCTCCAATCCCCGCCCGGGCATTCTGGTTCTCCATTGATTTTGATAGAAAATTTTCCCGGGCATTTTACTCTCTCTCACTTGATCCTATGTCTTTCCCTTTCTCTCTTTCGACGGCTTTCCGAAGCCTGTCGTTAACAGCTCCCAAGAGAGCCTTTTCTACAACTCCGGCCACGCAGAAGACGAAGCAATTACCGGACTACATCCCTCCTTATCCTTATGGCCCAAATTACATCTACAAACAATCTAACTCCGGTCTATATGGTGGTACGATGATCCAATTCGGAAACAAAATCTCCAAAGGCAGGAACGAGGGGAAGACGCGGCGATTCTGGAAGCCCAATGTCCGAAGAAAGAAGCTATGGAGCGAAGCACTCGGAGAGCACTTGTATATTAAAGTTACCAGGAAGGCACTGCGGACAATCTGGAAGTCAGGTGGACTCGACAATTACCTGCTAGATGATCGGCCAGCGCGGATCAAGGAACTTGGGATTTTCGGATGGGAGCTTCGGTGGAAGGTTATGCAAACACCAAAGATCCAGGAACAATTCCGACAGGAACGCCAACGTTTAGGATTGCCAGAACCCCCATCATTTGAGGAGTGGGTGAAGCAGAAGGAGACTGAACTGAAGACACAAGTTGAGGCCCAAACCAACATCAAAGAAGCTACCAAGCCGACATACAACGAAAAGCTGTACTAGTTGGATTCTGTGACTTGAGTGAGTCAGCTAGGGATTGGAGTCTGTATTATTATTTACGATGATTGTTTGATTTCTGGGCGTCAAACTCTACAGGAGTTGAGACTTGTCCGTTGAAAGTTTTTTTTTTTTTGTTTGCATGAGTTCTTTTTCTTTTCTCTTACTTTTTTCCTTTTTTGGTATTTTAATCGTTTTCTTTCCTTTTCCCCCTCTTCGGTGTATTTATACTCTACTAGATCATACCTTGCCCTGTCAATGCGGCTGAAATATTAACAGACATGAAACATTTTCCAGAATGAAGCGTTTTCCTCTAATTTGGTTAACACATGGTTGGCGTCGGCCCAACAATGATCCTGATCCGCTGTTATCATCCGCATCCGGCACTTTTAATATCAAGGCAGGGTTTCTTGCGGTCAACGTTTCGTCTTCTAGAGTATATCAGGGGGAAACCTTTAGTAGAAATGATTCACTAAAGTATTGTCCTGATCGCTATGCAGTTTGCACTTCCGCCTCGGAAGAGCCCTGTTGCTCCTCCTTTCGCTCGCTCACCACGACTTTCGTTTCAACATCGGAGACAGCTTAAAGCGGTTGGGATCCTCGCTCTCGGTCTCGTCACCATCTTCTTCCTCTTGTCGCAACTTTTTAATTCACACGCCGCCGCTACAACAGGACCTTCAGGGACATCGGGAGTTGTTATCGTTACCCTTCTCGACCGTGAAACTTTCAGCAACGAGTACATACAGAAGATCATCAAGAACCGAGAAGACTATGCCCAACGACATGGTATGTAAAAACGAGCTTCCCTCCTCTCCACGGGAGGGATATAGCAAAGGAACTTTCCCACTGATCTAATGACAAACTTTTGTAAATTGAACCAGGGTACACAAATTTCTTTGCCAACCTCTCCGACTACGAGTCCTCCATAGGGAATGCCCCACGAAGCTGGGGGGTTGTCCCCGCCGTTCGCCATGCGATGGCTTCGCATCCCACTTCAGCCTATTTCTTCCATTTGAACGCACACGCCCTTTTCATGAACCCGAAACAGTCCCTCGAAACCCTCCTACTAGACAAACGTCAACTCGAGAACCTCATGCGCAAAGATGTTTCCGTCGTTCCACCGGACAGCATCATCAAGACCTTTTCTCATCTACACTCCGAGGACATTGATCTAATAATCACTACGGATGCGGAGAATTTGAATCCCGGGAGCTTTATTCTGCGACAAGGCGAATTTTCTCATTTCTTTCTCGATACTTGGTTTGACCCCTTGTATCGCAGTTACAACTTTGCAAAGGCGGAGACACATACTCTAGTATGTCTTCTAACCCCCCTAAACCCCCCCTCCCCCCCACGGGGAACTGTTTCCTCCAGCTGGGTTCCTTGTTTTGTTTATAAATATATATTTCTTCATTTATTCTCCCCGACGCTAATATCGTCCCTTGCTTCAGGATCATATTGTTCAATGGCATCCAACAGTTTTAGCCCGCTTGGCATTGGTCCCTCAGCGGGTTATCAATGCCTACAGTGAATTCTCCTCGGGCGCGTCAGTTGATGGAACATACAAAGACGGAGACTTGGTTCTTCGTTTCTTTGGCTGCGATACTGAGACTCAGCGGAGTTGTGAGAAGGAGCTAGACTCTTATTACAAACTGTGGGTCAGGAAGTTGAACAACGAATAATCAACCCACCTAAGTCTTTATTAATTTTTGAGGGTCTATATGTAACCATATTGTTATGATGATATTTCTGCGTCACAATGGAGTGTTGTAGTTTTGCTTGGGCAATGGTAGGACTGTATCACAGTTCTTCTCCTACCTCCCTTCCCTTCCCCCCCACCTTTTTTTTGTCTCCTTTTCCTTTCCTCCTGGTTGGCGTTTTTTTTTTTTTTTTGCATTCAAGTAATTTCATCCATAGGGAGCATGTTAAAATAGCCGTTGATACTAGAATGAATATCAATCGAGCATTGCCTCCTAAGTAGATTTCCACTCAAGCCACCAATAAAACAGTTTGGATCTATATAGTTACGCCAGTGGTTGCTCTTACATATGAAGAATGACCAAAAATGGGTCCAATCCAAAGAGAGACCGACCGCTCTGACATAACAAGCACGGACGATGGTGAAATATTAGAACAAGCCAGGAAGCATGACAAACTTCTTGCGCTTGTACTTGTCACCAAATTCCTTGCGATAACGTCTCTCCTTCTTAGCTGCCCAACTAGCCATTTGTGCTGCCCCAACTATGATGAAGAAGAGGACACTCCAGCTCAATGCGCTAACCAGGTAAACGCCAACCCAGGCAATAATCTCAAAGAGGTAGTTGGGGCAGGTCACTAGGCTGAAACCAAATCCGGTTGGAATGCCTCGTTCAGTCGTTCCAGGGCGGCGTAGGTCGCGAAGCACCAGGTGGGTGTTTAGGTTAGCCACTTCTCCGAAGAAAAAGAGGGCAAGGCCAGTGTAGAGGAGTGCGGGGTTTGGCTCCCTTGTGACCGCGGCCGCATCAGGTCGGAACACCCAATAGGCAATGTTGAAGCCGGCAAGGATCCAGTAATGACCGCTGTTCTTGACGATGTTGCGCGCAGGCATGGTCGCGTTGCTAAAGCGATGGATACAGATTGTTTCGTATTCGCGCTTCAAGAAGTGAAGGGTCAACAGGCCGCAAACAAGGAGCTGGAGGTCGGACGGGGCGGGGATGCTGTCGAAATTATAATACAGGAAGGGTCGGAGGGGGAAGAGGAAAAGAGCTGGAATGAGAAGCGGGCCAAGGTACTCAATGATGAAGACGGTACGCCATCCAATTTGAGGACCTAAATTTTTCCAAGGCAGACAGCCAGGCGGTTAGATGTGCTAGTCGCCACGGACGGACTCATATGTATATACCTAGATCCTTGACATGAACGACACTCCCTTCTTTAAGCCCACATTTATCAATAGTCGTGTGCTTGGAGTTTGGAATTAAGCTTCGATCGGCCCCTTCAGTAATTCTCAAGCCAGTAATTCTCAAGCGATGGATAGAGAAGGCCGAAGCATCCGCCACGGAGGCATAGAGCTCCTGCGTTGACGCATTGGGAGAGATACGGACTTCCTTTGGAAGCTTCCTGATGGGTTTCCCTATCACAATGTCAGTCCCAATAGTCCCCAAGTATCCACCCATGTATTAGTTTAAAGCACTTACCCCGGGACTCAACAACCACCGTGATTGTTGCTGGGGCCATGGCAATTGAATTCAGACTCTAAAACAGTAGATGGGAACTGACAAGGCTAATTCACGGGCAGCTATCGTTGCAGTACTACACCGATTGAGAGTGCTTTGCTACTAGTCACCGAAGAAAAATCAAGGGTCCATCAACGCCAAATATCAATAAGAACAACAATAATGCCGTCAGTCCCAACACGCCATTTCCTCGGCTCATCACGTGGTATGGTATGTCCGGCACTTGTTGTCCCCGTGACCTCAACAATCAATAATAATAATAAAATTTAAATAATAATAATTCGAGAAAAAAATCAGGGGCATAAGCCAAGTTAAGTTTACTATGAACAATAATGAATGATGAATGCCATTGTTCGGCCTCCCCGTGATCAACAATTTATCCCCCATAGACTCCGCTTCAGCTGGCTTATTTTTTCCGTTTTTATCATGAGCTGACCAGGGTTGGGCTCAGCCTTTCCAATAGTCTCGGGTCTATGACAAGTAAGATCCATTCTAAATAACATGCCATAACGCAGTTTACGACTAGAAAGACTCGGCTCTTCGAACGGTTCCAGGACTATACTACCTCCAAGCCTCCAGCTCCAGCCAGCCGCTCACAACCAAGAAAAACCATCCAAAGGATGCAGGGAGTGGGGGAAGGACATCCTATTACCACCAGGAGAGGGGTAAAAAATGGCAAATAGGGGAAGATCAAGATCCAAAATTATGGACTGCCTGACCAATAATAATTCAACAAGATGAGAGAAAAACAACCTTCAACCGTTTCCTGTCAATTCACGCTTAAAAAGTCTACCGTATGCGAAACACTGTACAAAGCCTTCTGCCTTGATAGCTCAACTAAATAATTCCCAAAAGGAGTTGAAGCTCCAGCTGCTGATCACTCGAACATGGCGCTAGTTTAACAGGTGCATGAGACCGTCTATTCATGGTTCCTCGATGTGCTCCCTTCTCATCATGTTCCACAACAGCATCTCTCGATCGATATTTTCGGAGGATTATGGATGATGCTCACCCTATTTCCGATGATTTGCTATCGGAGATTCATCAATTTGGTTGCTTTTTTTTTCCCTTACATTTGACAAGCATTAAACCCAGGCGCCCTACGCAAGCGTCCTTGTACTCCGGGAGTGGATGTGGATGCAGAACGAACCAAAGTAGTTAAATATGTAAGCCGGTGGGGCCCTCTTACTGAGGAGGAATGAGAGTCCTTTGTCAATCATCATAATAATAATTATAATGCTGGCTTTTTCTGGACCTAGCCCCATGGGCCATGGCTTTTTTAGCATACGACATATTTAACTCATCACTAGTCGGCCACTCCGTATCATCGCTGGCCTTGTGGCTTGGGCGCGCTTCTCGCCCTTCAGCTGCACCTACCTGCCCCTCTTAGCAAGACACTACTAGCTAGGTGCTGTACCCTTTTCATAGAGACCTTGAGGCTGTTCCTGTTATGTGGCCTATAAAAACAGGGCATGGCTCCAGAGCCTTTCTGAAATTCTGATTATATTTTCCCATCCCCCTCCCCCGAGTGCGTGTATAAACTTGATTTCGAAAACTAAATTTTGGAATACTTTCATCCTTATTGTTCTACTACTCTACAATTGGCTTGCTTGACATAACTTGTATTTCTATCTGAAGCTCTGTGCCGCTTCCTCGTATTCGATATCATTGTGTGCTGAGCTTCTCTGTTGTCTTCACGAGTGTTCGATTATTGTAAGCGTCGCCCTCATATGTCGCAGATCAAACCCTCCCCTCCATCCTATCCATGCATGCCCGAGAAAACTTATTCCGGGATAGATGCTAACTTCAACATCTCTAGTCTATATAGATATTAATATTTATATTTATCTATTTATATATATTTGAGCTACTTTGATTATTCGACTTCGTTCCGCAATTTGCAAATTTAAGCCTACAATGCTTGAAGAGAAGAAATCATCTGTCCTCAATGGTCTTCAAAACACCATTTCTCAGGTAGGAGAAGCCGTTACTGCGTCGCTACGGCCTCTACCAACCGCGACAGGTGATGGAACCTATATCACAGAAGCAACTCAAACTGGGGTTGTCAAAGACCTCAGTCACGTTGATCTCAGCGATGTCCGGACACTTGTCGATGTCGTAAAAAGTGCCGCTACAGGAGAGCCAGTGGATGACAAACAGTATATTATGGAGCGAGTGGTCCAGGTTAGTTTGCTTCATGAAGATAGTCAAGAGTACATTATACATCATCTGTTCTAACCCTAATCTAGCTCGCTGTTGGGCTACCATCCACTTCCAAAAACGGTGCCGAAGTTACCAAGGCATTTTTAAACCTCTTGTGGAAGGATCTGGAGCACCCCCCGCTTTCGTACGTAACGCTGACTGTGAATTGTTCCATCTTGAGGTCTCATGGGCTCTAACAATTAGCACAGCTATCTTGGCTACGATTCAAGCTATCGCAAAGCAGATGGCTCCGGAAATGTAAGTGACCACATTAGACCACTTGCATTGGCGCTCACTCACTTGAAATATAAAAAATCAGAATCGACTATGGCCTCACATTGGAGCTGCCGGGACCCCCTATGCGAGGTCTGTCCGCCCAAAGACCATGCAATCACCCTCTCTTCCGGATCCAGAAACGCTTTTCGACTGCCTATTGGGTCGGAAGGAGTATAAAGAGCACCCAAACAAGATATCTAGCGTTCTATTTTATCTTGCATCCATTATCATCCACGGTAAGTGACAGTTTGTTAAAATAAAGAATGATTGCACTGCTAATATAGTTTAAGACCTGTTCCAGACCGACCGGAATGATGATACGATCTCCTCGACATCGTCCTACCTGGATCTTGCCCCTTTATACGGCAATAACCAAGACGAACAGAATCTTGTCCGGACTTTCAAGGACGGGAAGCTAAAGCCGGACTGTTTCTCTACCAAGCGCATCTTGGGCTTCCCTCCAGGTGTAGGCGTGCTTTTGATCATGTTCAACCGCTTCCATAACTACGTTGCTGAACAGCTAGCTGCTATCAATGAGGGTGGCCGTTTCAGCAAGCCGGATGAATCTAACACCAAAGAGTATGCCAAATACGATAACAATCTCTTCCAAACTGCCCGGTTAGTGACCTGCGGGCTTTATGTGAACATAATTTTGAAGGATTATGTTCGAACAATCCTAAATGTCAACCGAACCGACAGCGTCTGGAGCTTGGACCCCCGCATGGAAATGAAAGATGGATTGCTCAGCGAAGCAGCGAGCGAAGCAACAGGCAACCAGGTTTCTGCTGAATTTAACCTTGTGTACCGCTGGCATTCATGCATTTCCCGGCGTGATGAGCAATGGACAGTGGACTTCCAAAAGGAAATTATGCCTAACAAGGATCCTTCCACGATGTCGGTGCACGAGTTTGTTGCTACTCTTGGCCGTTGGCAGGCGTCACTCCCTCAAGAGCCCCAGGAACGCCCATTTGCGGGGCTGCATCGTAAGCCTGATGGGACATTTGAGGACGATGCCTTGGTCGAAATCTTCGAAGAAAGTGTTGAGGACTGCGCAGGCGCCTTCGGTGCTGTCCATGTCCCAACTGTCTTCAAGAGCATCGAAGTGCTTGGTATTAAGCAAGCGCGTTCGTGGAACCTGGCCACCCTCAACGAATTCCGAAAGTATTTTAATCTCGCTCCCCACAAGACTTTCGAGGACATCAACCCGGATCCTTATATTGCAGAGCAGCTCAAACGCCTTTATGACCATCCTGATCAGGTGGAGATCTACCCTGGTATCATTGTGGAGGATACAAAAGAAGTCAAGGTCCCGGGAAGCGGCCTATGCACCAACTTCACTATCTCGAGGGCAATCCTTGCAGATGCGGTAGCATTAGTTCGTGGCGATCGATTTTACACGGTTGACTACACCCCACGGCACCTAACAAACTGGGCATACAGCGAAATTCAGCCCAAGGATACCGTTGACCAGGGCCACTGCTTCTACAAGCTAGTTTTCCGCGCATTTCCAAATCATTTCAAGGGTGATTCTGTCTACGCGCATTTCCCTCTAGTTATTCCTTCGGAGAACGAGAAAATCCTGCAGAAACTTGGTGTCGCAGATAACTATACCTGGGACAGACCCGGCCACATCCCCCACCCACTATTCATCTCCTCCCATGCCGCTTGTATGTCCATCCTCAACGACCAGGATACGTTCAAAGTTACTTGGGGTAAGAAGATACAGTTTTTGATGCAAAACAACAATCACCCTTACGGCAGAGACTTCATGTTATCAGCCGACGGGCCACCAAACGCCGCATCGCGCCAGATGATGGGAAAGGCATTATATCGTGACCAGTGGGAAACCGAGGTCAAGAACTTTTATGAGGAGATTACCCTTAAGCTTCTACATAGGAACTCTTACAAGCTCGCCGGCGTTAATCAAGTTGATATCGTTCGCGATGTTGCAAACCTGGCGCAGGTCCACTTTTGTGCAACCGTGTTTTCGCTTCCTTTAAAGACCGAGTCGAACCCCAGAGGCATCTTTACCGAGTCCGAGCTATACCAAATCATGGCTGTTGTCTTCACATGTATCTTCTATGATGCAGATGTTGCGAAATCATTTGAACTCAACCAGGGGGCTAGAGGCGTTACACAGCAGTTAGGTCACCTTACCATGGCTAATGTTGATCTAATTGACAAAACTGGGTTTATTGCAAACTTGGTCAATCGTCTACATCGACATGATGTTCTCAGTGATTACGGTATCCACATGATCCAGCGCCTCCTAGCCAGTGGTCTTCCTGCAGATGAGATCGTCTGGACTCACATTCTCCCCACAGCTGGTGGAATGGTAGCCAATCAGGCACAGCTATTTTCACAGTGCTTGGATTATTATCTTTCGGACGAGGGATCCGTACATCTTCCTGACATTAATCGACTCGCAAAGGAAAACACTCCCGAGGCTGATGAGCTCCTCACACGATAGTAAGTAGCCCCCAATCACATATATACTGATTTCATCTCTCTATTTTTTTTTTTTTTTTTTTTTTTTCATCCTGAGGGGCTCAAAAGACTTACCATTCTTAGTTTTATGGAGGGTGCCCGACTTCGGTCATCTGTTGCTCTTCCGAGGGTAGCTTCAAAGCCAGCAGTTATCGAGGACAATGGAACGAAGATTGCTTTGAAGGCTGGGCAGCCTGTTTTATGTAATCTGGTAAGCGAGATCCATCATTTATTTGTATTACTTTTCTAAACTCCATCCGTTAGGTTTCTGCATGCATGGACCCCGCCGCCTTCCCTGAGCCAGAGAAGGTCAAACTTGACCGCGATATGGATTTGTATGCGCACTTTGGTTTCGGACCACACCAGTGCTTGGGTCTGGGTATGTGCAAGTTGGGTCTCACAACCATGCTCAAGGTTGTTGGTCGATTGGATAACCTTCGCCGCGCCCCTGGAACACAAGGTCAGCTCAAAAAGCTTTCTGGACCTGGCGGGATTGCCAAGTACATGACAGAGGACCAAAGCGGTTTCTTTCCTTTCCCCACAACTATGAAGATCAGGTGGGACGGTGAGCTGCCTAGCTTGCCTATTGAATAAGCGTTTTTATTTATCGCGTATTCTTTGCACATGGAAAAAAATATAATAATTGACGAAGGATGAATGTATTATGATACGGTTTGTTGGAGCAAGATGATCTACCTTGGTAGTGCCAAGAGATATATATAGTTACGGATGAAACAAGGAGTCAATTGTATTGGATACTCAAGCGCAAGAGTAAGCAGGCAATAAATCTGCACCATTTGATTTATTTAATGGATTATGGCACGTATGTGTATCAAATAAATAGGTGTGATCTGCGCCTATCTGCCTTGACGGATGCACCAAATAGTTATCGATATCAATTAGGTAGATAGGTAGCCTTGCGGCGGAACAGATGAGGGGCTGTCCGAAGCATGACGTGATCAATAAATGTCAAAATGGTGACTTATATAAGTTAAAGGTGCAAGATAAAATTTCTCCACATTCGATTGGTTGAAGCCTCGCAATGAAATTTCGGAAAGAAAAAAAGAAAGGTGAATTTTTAGACGGAAATCGAGCACGTAACCTTTGAAAATGTGTAAGGCTGATGGACAAAGTGCCTCAGGTACGGAAGGTCGGCGGGGAAAAAGACAAGCTCCGGACTTTGTTCTGTCAGAACCTAACCAACAGCAGCAAACACTGCGGCGGAAGACTCGAACTGAGCTCCTCATCATCCATCATCATACCCATAATTTCACGAACTTTCTTCAACTCCTCCAGCGACCTTTCTCCCCCCTTCCTCCTTCACCTCCTCTCCCATCACCACCTTTGAGACCTCCATACCCCTTGGAACCACCAGTTTCGAATCTTTTTTACTTTCGATTATTGGAAAAATTTTACCTTGTCACAGCTCCAGGGTCTGCGACCTGCACCCGTTTTCCCTGTTGTTCTGGCAGCGGCATTACCTATTACTTCGTACTAACCTAATTCATTACCTACCGACGCCGCACCTTTCAGTCATTCATCACCCTGTCACCCTTCCTCTCTCTCATCAAAACATACATTCTCTTTTGGAACGAGTGATTAATACATTTCCATTCTCTGATTTATTGGGCACTGTGCTTCGAGGAACAAGTCAAATCCATCAATCACTTGGTCTGACCTCTTCTCACTTGATTTTCTTTTATTTTTCTTGTCACCGAAGGAAAGGCAGAAAAAAAAAAAAAATAGAAGAGATATTCTCTCCAACCTTGCTCCACGACTCTAGACTTTTAAGGATTCATCCTTTTCTACTCTCTGGGAGGTAGTCTCCTAGGTTTCTGTAATTTCCTGATGATTACCTGGTTGCCCAGACGTCGTCATCATGGGGAGAATTAAGAAGGTTGCGAGCCAAAAGCATGAGGCTACTATCGTATGTTCCACCCCACATTTCCATCTCTCCTTTTTCTCATTATCATTATCATTTCATCTTCCTACTTAGCCTTCTATAAAATCTTACTGATGCCTATTCTTCTCTCCCTGTGTTATAGTCTCCATACCTCGCGGATTTTGTAGCGCGTGCAACGACTATCCCAGTTCCTGAGCTTCCCTCGCACCTTGGCACTTTCTCTCGGATATGGCCGTTTCCTAGAGGTGATCTGTATCATTGGATCAACGTCCTTAACCGATTCGACGAAATACTAACATCGGTTATTGAGAGCTACGGACTGAGTAATGGCCCTCAAACAACGCCTTTCGGCAGACAATTTCTTTCACAATGCTATGCTAGTGATGATCCAAAGCTAAGCTCTTGGGACATTGATGCCAAACTTACTGCTCTAGGTTATGGCGCGGAGGGCGATCGGGAACTTGTGGAATCTGTCCTCGACTTCTCTAGGTTGTTGCTCGAGAAGTGTGGTAACCGCAGTCTGTATAACAGTAGTGAGCGCCTGGGCGAGCTTTTAAATACCACTTCTCTCTCCCTCCTTCAAACTACTCTTCGCTTATCTCTTTCACTTGCACAAAGATATCATTCTCGGCAGAGAGGCGGTTCTCATATCCAGCAAAGCTTGTTGGCATCTCACTATAATATCGATTTAGAAAAGCTCCAGAAGGTTGCGTCGCCGTTCCCTCGCCCCGTTTCGCCGGGGAGGTCACCATCATCACCTTCTTCGGCTATGAAAAGTAAAGACAAAGGGCCGCAGACGAAACACAACGCTAATGACCTCACGTCTCTTGCCCGGGAAAGCGATGCTTGGGATGAATGGGGCCATGTGCGTTTACTGTATTATCCGCCGGGCTCCTCTGAACAAGTGAAACCCATTTCAGAGCCTGGGCAAGGGGGCATGCCAATGCAAGTGCCTACCACCCCAACTCCTCTTCGCAGGGCCCAATCCAATACCACCCCACGATTGAGTCGCATTTCTGCACCGGATGATTCCCCATCATCGGTCGTCAACACTCCTTCTGGAAAGCCGGATGAACCCGTGCGAAGTGGCAAGATTCTCGAGATCCCTAGCTCTGAGATATCCTCATCAAGGGCTGAAGATCTCGTTGCAGCGCACTCTCACGAAGTACCCGATGACTCGAAGTATGAGCTGCTTCATAGAATCCGGGTAGCAAAAGGCTTGGCCACATCGCAGTCAACTCGGGAGCAAATCCTTTCAATTAGACTTCTCGCGATCACAAATCTTGCTTATATTTACCCTGAGCCGTTATTCCAACAGAAAATTCTTCAGTATGACATGGAGCAGCCAAAGCGCCTCCAAATTGCCTATCAACTGGCTGAACTGGTACACTTGGGCGCAAGTGGTGACCTTTCAGTCTCTCGCCCAGTACAAACGTTGGCGATCCATGCTCTCGATGCCCTTGCAAAACACAAGGCCCGAGCCATTGATATATGTGCCGCCCTGAGTGTTAATGTAAATCATGGTGTCCTTATGTTCTTGACTCGAAAGGCTGTCACTGAATTAAGCGTGGAAGATGATGCCAATGACGATGGTAGCCAGGATGAATGGCGAGACGCCCTACTTGCCCTACTACGAACCCTTCCAGGGTCGAGTACGAGGACCCCAGAAACGCTTGTTGCTGCAGGCTTAATACCTATGTTTGTTGATGTGCTTAACCTACGGACTGAGAAAGCTCGCCGTGTTTACTCTAGGGTCATGGAATTTCTTGACACCTTTGTACATGCAGTCCGTGACGCACTTGGAACACTGACAAGCGCAAAGGGGTTTGATGCAATTTCTGATTTGATTGACTACGAGACTAAATCGGCATTTGACAACGTCTTCCAGGGAGCAGGAATTCCAGCCTGCCACAAAACCCCTTCCATTGATTACCAAATCCCTTACTTTCAACAGCAGACTCTTCGCTGGATGTTTCGATTCGTCAATCATATCATGCAGCATAACGGTGGTGGGTTTGATCGCGTCTTGCGAAATTTAATTGACTCCCCTCAATTGTTGACATCCCTACGTTTGGTTCTCGAGAATGCCCTGGTGTTTGGGTCTCATGTTTGGAGTAATGCGGTCAACATTCTAAGTAGTTTCATCCATAATGAGCCGACTAGCTATGCAGTCATCGCGGAAGCGGGCCTAAGCAAGAGTTTCCTGGAAGCGGTTACTATTTCAAAACTAAAGACCCCGGAAACTTCGCCGGTTGAGAATGAAGGCGCGCCTTCCTCGGGGACTGAAACTGAAGGTGAAAACCCCAGTCAGCTTAACTCCAATGCTGGATCGTCAGCTGGCACACCCCAGAAATCCCGAGAGTATGCTGTTGCGAGACCAAAGGATGCTAAACTGGCCCCTGGAATCATGCCTGCCGCAGAAGCCCTCTCCTGCATTCCTTCGGCATTTGGAGCTATCTGTTTAAACGCCTCTGGGTTGGAGCTTTTTCAGTCCTCCCCTGCTCTGGAAAGTTTTTTTGAAATCTTCGAGAACCCTGCTCATGTAAAATGCTTGAAAGACGACCCGAACCTGGTTCGCTCTCTGGGCACAACATTTGATGAGCTGGTACGCCACCATCCGGCCCTTAAGTCTTCGATCATGACTGCTGTCATCGTGATGGTTGCACGCGTTGGATTTCTCTGTAGAACTAAAGCCTGGTCAGATGGTATGGGCGCGAAGTTGTGGACGGAGGACTCACAGGGCAAGGCTGTCCTTTCTGGACAACCTTGGCAATTAATGAAGGCAATCGGTTCTGACCTCCGTAGGCATGTCGAGTTTGATGATGCTCGAGATTTCGGCGTTCCTACTATAAATTCCGATGCTCCTCTCCCTAACGGTGGTAAATTGAGCATTGGCGATTTCGCCCAATTGCTTCCATCGTCAGAGATCCAGATCGAACCTAAGGACGAGGATGCGAATGGTCTCACTTCAACCGACTATCTTTACCCCGTATTACGATTTCTGGGTGCTTTTTTTGAAAATCAGTCTAACTGCACCTATTTCATCGAATCTGGTGGCGTCGAATTCGTTCTAGATTTCGCAACCTTGCAAAGCCTTCCTTTTGATTTCCATAACACAGAAGCTAATCAAGAGCTCTCAGTGTTAGTACACATGCTTGCTGAGACAAAACCCCACCTAGTCATGCCATCACTTGTTTGCCGTGCTGAGTCCGCGGTTGATAGACTATCCGATTTTTGGACATCGTTTGAAAAACCTGGATTTTTCTCCCCTTTGATTGAGCTCGATAAGGGACGTGAGCAACAGGGAGAGAACACATCTGACCTTGCAAGAAAAAATGGAACTTTCTTTGCTAAACATATGGTAGCTTCTCTTATTATGTTAGACCTTCTCCGTGAAGTATATTCGATGCCACTCTATCAGACGCGACCAAGCCAGCAAGCGTCTGCTTTCGCTCAGGTTAATTTAGCTGATCGGTACTGCTCCCTTGTGAAGAAACTGGGAAGTTTGCACGCTGCTTGTGTGTGGGAGGAGATTCTACTGGAGAAAAATATACCAGCAACGTGGGATCAAGCAACGAAGGTTCAGCCAGCTGGGACCGATAAGCCGGCTGATGGCCCTGCGCCTTTGACAGAAGAAGGCCCTAACGCGTCTGCACCCGAAGTTCGTCAAGAGGGCTCTAGTAACATCAACCCCGCGAACCAAGAGGCGGCTCCCCAACTAGCAGGTGATGCTTCTGGTAAGGTGCCACAAGATGGCGTCGCTTTCAAGAATGTTCAAGTTCTTCGCTATCTTCTAAGCTCCCTACCCTCGTCAATCACCGGGTATTTTCATAATATGGGTCTGTGTTTGATCGGAAAGAGACGGATTGACCACTATCAGAAGCAAAATGCGACTCTGGTAGCTGAAGTTATTGCAGGGGCAGTGCTTGGCCAGCTACAATTTCAACCGCCAAATTCAAGTGAAAGTTCTAAACTGCGTTTTGCATATCTGATTGTCATCTTGTCATCCTTTTCTCATTTACTATTTGAAGGTATGCAAGCTATTTCTCAATTCTATGGGCTCTCAATGCTAATCTTTTTCTGTAGCCACGACAGATCGGCCCCACTCGCACTATCTCACCTTGGTCTTGTTTGCCTTCAAACGGAACAATGGATTGAAGGTGTTGAAAGACGTCTGCGACCTTTTTGTGCGCGAAGTTAAAGCTCTTACTCCAGCAAGCTCTGTGCCAGAATCGGAGAACGACGTTTCTGCCCGACTAACATCCGCCTATGGTGGTATCAAAATCATCCTTAGCTTCTTTTCTGAACTCTCCTCGGGAAAGAACATCGTGGATTCTAGCCAAACCCAAGCCATGTCGGGGAGTGAGCGGGATCGGGACCGACCGGATTATTTTCAACCAGGACAGTTCTTGGTAGACCTTCGAATGGAAATTTTGCCAATGGCCCGGGAGATGTGGAATTCCGATTTTGCGACCCAATCGACAAGCTCTGTTGTTAAATGTTTAGTTGACATCCTGCGTTCATCACTTGATGGCGAATATGAAACCGGGGCTGCTCGACGCTCCGATCCACTACCTGCATCTACCGATGTACAACGGAAAGGGTTCCCTCTCAACAATGACCGCGTCACGTCTCTGCAAGAAAAAGGATATCGTCATCAATTGGCACGCGAAGCCCTGTATCGGTGCAATAATGTATTGCTCGCGGCTGAAGAATATTGCAAAGCACAAAGCTTTTTGCGATCTCCTGACCGCATGCCACCACAACCAAGTGACATTGAAACAGTTCGTTCTAGCACAACCTCGGCTGGTGAGGCGTTGGAGGACTCAGCTGTGGGGGATGCTTCTTCATTTGACACAAATACGCTATTTGATCGCTCCGCTCTCTCTATGTTTTTGGCCCAAGCTACAGCTCGACCCCCAGAGGATGGGCATCGCGATCAAGGTGGGTTGGATGACAGCGAGGTTCGCCAAAATACCGAGTTTCTCACGCGAGCCTTGACTCATATCCTTAATGAGGGGCATGGCGCCAATGAAGAAGACAGAGAGGATACTCCCATTATCACTCACCCAACTCCACCAAACCCTCACGCAAGCACTTCATCCGACCGTTCTGAGCCTCGCCCAGAAGCACAACCTAATACAAGGCGGCGTGAAACAACTACTGTTGTTGAGGATTTGGATAAGGAACGTGAAAAGGTTCGCTCGAATCTAATCGAGCGATGCTTGGATGTATTGAACGAGCATCACGATGTGTCCTTTGAACTATCCGATCTCATTGCCTCTGCAACTAAGAAACATCGTGACGCTGAAAGTTTCCGAAAGGAGGTTGGTGAGCTCCTGGTCCAATCTTTAGTTTCGCTACAGATGGAGAATTTTCAAACCGCTGGCAAGAAAGTAGCTGCATATGCACATCTCCTAGCATTGGTAGTTCAGGATCGAGAGATGTATAACGCCACATTAAGCGAGCTGAAGGAGTGTTTCTCTACTTTCCTTCAATTTATCCAAATTTCGCCCGAAAAGACTTCTGACGAGTCGTTCCCTTGGGTGGGACATGTGCTTTTGGTGCTTGAAAAGTTGCTTTCCGATGACGCCCAACCACCTCAGATTCGCTGGACCCTTCCTGACAGCGACAATGCAAATGCTGATGACGAAGGACCGGCCCACCTAGAAGAGCCTCTTGTATCCGAAGATCAGAAATTAGAACTTTTTACTGCTCTAGTTGAGATCCTACCCCGGATCGGAAAGGATGATACATTGGCACTCTCGGTATGCCGCATACTCGTCATTCTTACCCGTAGCCGCAACATTGCAACCCGGTTGGGTGAAAAGCGAAGCTTGCAGCGCTTGTTTGTTATGGTGAAGCAGCTTTCAAGCTCCACAAATGAGAAACTCCAAGGTGCCTTCATGCTGATTCTGAGACATATCATCGAGGATGAAGATACAATTCGACAAATAATGAGGAGCGAGATTGTTGCTAACTTTGAATCGAAGTCATCCCGTCAAATTGACACCACTGGATATGTACGACAGTTGTATCATCTCGTGCTTAGATCTCCTGAGATATTTGTGGAAGTGTCCAACGAAAAGCTCAAGCTGCAGCGATACGATAGTCGGCAACGCCCACAAGTCCTAACTCTCAAGTCAGACAAGAAAAGTGGTTCTGACCCCTCGGCTAGCCAAATTGAGGGAGAGACTGTCAAGGATACTGAAAACCAGGATGACAACTCAGCAGCATCAGACGATAGAGATAAGGGCAAGGCTATGGAATTGAAGCCCCCCATTGTAGAGAACCCGGATGGTGTCATCCACTACTTACTTTCCGAGCTCCTGTCTTATAAGGATGTCGATGACAAAGAGCCACCCGCGGAGAACTCAGATACATCTGCTCCTGAACAGTCGGAAACTCAAACTGACGTAGAAATGTCGACCGACGAACCCGAGCCGTCCGTTTCTAGTACTGAGTTGCCGGGCGCACGCAATTCGAAGAAATCAGAGAAACCTACGTTTAAAGCGGATGATCATCCTATCTATATCTATCGATGCTTCCTCCTCCAGTGTCTCACAGAGCTTCTTTCGTCATACAACCAGACGAAGGTTGAATTTATCAATTTTTCTCGTAAAGCTGATCCATTGGCAACCACTCCCTCCAAGCCCCGTTCAGGAATATTGAATTATCTCTTGAATGTTCTCGTGCCTGTCGGTACAATGGAACATGATGAATCCGTTGCATTCAAGAAACGCAGTAACACATCAGCTTGGACAATGCGCGTACTTGTTGCTTTATGCACCAAGACTGGTGAATTTGGAGGCCTCGGGCGAAAGCGCAACGACCAAAATTCTCATGAGGAAGATGAACATGAATTAGCTTTTGTACGAAGATTTGTGCTAGAGCACGCCCTCCGGGCGTACAAAGAGGCTAATGCATCAAACGAACCCCTGGATGCTAAATACTCTAGGCTCATGTCTCTCGCCGATTTGTTTGACAAAATGCTCAGTGGCTATGCCTTTGTTTCAGGAGATACAGCATTCCCTTCTTCTACTCGACAGCTTGCAAAGACAATGTTTGAAAAACACTTCATCTCTGCCTTGACTGCTTCCATTGCCGAAGTAGACCTAAATTTCCCAGCGTCCAAACGTGTTATCAAATACATTCTTCGTCCTCTCAATAAACTTACTCAGACCGCTGTGATCCTTAGCGAGACTTCTGATATAACTACACTCGGTGAATCAGAGGATGACGATATATCTTCTGCGACATCTGTATCGGATATGGATGATGAACGGGAAGAAACACCGGACCTTTTCCGACATTCCACACTGGGTATGTTAGAGCCTCGACACGAAGAAGAGACTAGCTCAGAGGAGTCCGAAGGGGAAGACGATGAAATGTACGATGATGAATACGGTGATGAGATGGACTATGATGAGGACCTTCCGGAGGATGACGGTGAGGTCGTCAGCGACGAAGAAGACGATGACATTGAAGGTATGGGGCCCGTTGAAGGTCTACCAGGTGACACAGGAATGGACATCGAAGTTGTCATTGATGATGACGATGACGACGAGCACGACGAAGACGAAGACGATGACGATGACCCATCTGACATGGACGATGACGAGATTCTCGCAGGTGAAATAACAGGCGACCGGGACAACGAGAGTCTAGATGAAGGTGATGATGACGAGTGGGAGAGCGAAGAGATGTCTGAAGATGATGATGAAGCCGAGATCATGCACCAATTCGAGGACGAATTAGCCGATATCAGACAGTCAGGCCAGCGCAATGGGGGACAGCGGCTTGATGACATCTTCCGTGCCCTCAATGAAGCTGCCGGAGGTGTGGAAGATCTCCATGCAGACAGCCTAGGAGATTTACACGACGACATCGTTGATGATGACTTGAACGAGGATGACGGTTAGTGCATCGGCTCCCCCGCTTTTCTTTTGTCTTGAACATATAGCTAATTTTTTGTTTTTTGTTTTCTTTTTTTAAAAAAATCAAGAGGATGAAGAAATTGATGAACTTGAGGAGGAACTCGAGGACGCTGATGAAGACCAAGGTTCCTATCAAGGTTTTGATGATGATGAAGACCTCATTGAACCCTGGGGATGGGATGGGGATGAACCCCCACTACCCCGTGGACATCATCACCACCGTTTCCGTGGCCCTTGGGCTGCAGTTACTGGAATGATGCCCAGTCGACATGGGATTGTTCCAATTCAACCATACAGGCTCCATCGAACCCAAATTCCTACTCGAGGCACTGATGATGGAACAAATCCTCTTCTAGTTCGGACCGATCGTGGTCCTGAAACCTCCGGACAACCTCGTGGGCTAGGAAATGAAGCTTTTACAGACTGGGTCCATGGAATGGAACCCGTATCAAGTGGTCGATTACATCCCATGGATAGCCCCGTGAGCTTCATGAACGCTATAATGCAAGCCATTGGCGGTCAGGGCTCTCCAGGATTTGGTGTCATCACTCGTCCTGATGGAATCCACGTTCATGTGGACAGACGTGCTATTCTGCCAAACCGCATTCAAGATATTTTTGGGTTGGGTCGGCCGCAGGCTCCTCCCACTCGAACTCGGGATGACCCCTCTCAAGCAGTGAGCTTTGCTTTAGCAACCACGAGAAGTCGTTGGCAAGAAGAAGCTCGCATCTTATTCAGCAGCTCATATGTTGAGAAGACACAGCTTGTGGTTAACTCCCTCCTAAAGATTCTAGTGCCCCCCGCCATTGAGGAAGAGAAGAAGCGCGAAAAGCAGCTGGAGGAGGAACGCAAGCGAAGAGAAGAGCTTGCCGAACGCGAACGTATTGCTAGAGAGGAGGAAGAAAATGAGAGGAGACGAAAGGAGGAGGAAGAGCATGCTCGGCTGCAACAGGAAAGAGAGCAGCAAGAAGCCGAACACCCGGCACCAGGAACGGCTCCAGAGCCTATGGACGATGTTCAACAGACAGACACGGCCCGTGAAGTAAATCCGAATGAACAAGCAACCCCAGCGGCGCCCGGCCCAGCTGAACCTGCTCATCGAGTTCATACAACAATAAGAGGCCGCCAACTCGATATCACCGGAATGGAGATCGATCCTGAATACCTTGAGGCCCTACCAGAGGAACTAAGAGAAGAAGTAATCATGCAGCAGCTTGCAGAACAGCGCTCACAGGCTGCAGCTGCGGGCGAAGAACCAAGTGAAATAAACACCGAGTTCTTGGAAGCACTGCCACCAGAGATTCGTGAAGAACTGCTTCAGCAAGAGGCCGCTGATCGTCGCCGTCGGGAGCGTGAGAATGCTCGCAGGCAAGCCACAACTAGCGGAACCCCAGCGCATGCTGAAGAAATGGACGCAGCAAGTTTCCTTGCTACTCTAGACCCTTCATTGCGACAAGCTGTTCTTGCTGATCAGCCTGAGGAGATCCTTGCTACGTTGGGTCCAGAATTCGTTTCTGAGGCTCGTGCACTGCCGGGGAGGCGATTGGCACAGTTCGGAGACATTCCAAGAATGGACCACCTGCATAGAAACGAGCAGGCTGATGATTCAGAACCTAAAAAACAGCAACGACGTCAAATCGTGCAGATGCTAGACAAAGCTGGAGTTGCTACATTGCTGCGCCTAATGTTTATGCCTCTCCAGGGTAATGCACGCCATCAGCTGAATGACATTCTTCACAATGTTTGTGAAAACCGTCAGAATCGGATGGAAGTCATTAGCCTGCTTCTCTCTGTGCTGCAAGATGGAAGCTCAGATGTTTCGGCTATCGAACGAAGCTTCGCCCAACTCTCGCTCCGCGCGAAACCTTCCCCTGTCCAGAAAACCCCTCAATCTACCAAGCGAGGTTTGACTTTCCAAACATCCTCAAACGTCAGCAACGAAGTTACACCTATTATGGTTGTTCAACAATGTCTTGGGACTCTTTCATTCCTATCTCAGTACAACCCCCACATTGCATGGTTTTTCTTGACTGAGCATGACCCGGCATCCTCGTTGAAGTTAAAGGCAATTCGAAAAGGGAAGAACAAGGAAAATAAAGCAAACAAATTCGCGCTTAATGCCCTTCTTTCTCTACTAGACCGGAAGTTGATCCTGGAAAGTCCCAACTGCATGGAACAACTGTCCAGTCTCCTGAGCAGTATTACCCAACCCCTTACCCTTCTCCTTCGTCGCGACAAAGAAAAACAGGCGGAAGAGGAAAAGGGCAAGAAACCCGAGCGACCCCAAGGAAACGAGCCTGCAGAGGAACAAGAGCAGGGAGTGCAGCCCACAGAAACAGCAGAAGCCGTTGGATCAACCGGAGATGCAACCATGACAGATGCTCCTCTTGCTCCCTCTGTAGAAATAACCAACCCCCAAGGCGTCGCTGCAGCAACTCAAACCCAAGATGTTACCCCGACTGAGGCAAAGGCGGAAACTGTCAGAGGTTCAGCTGAGGATGAAAAGCATAAGAGAAAAGCCCTTGAACCTCCGGTTGTTCCTGATTATAATTTCAAACTGGTTGTGCACATCCTTGCTGCCCGCGAATGCAACGGGAAGACGTTCAGAGACACTCTTTCTACGATCAATAATCTCTCTGCAATCCCCCGGGCTCGGGACGTAATTGGAGGCGAGCTTGTCAGTCAGGCCCAAAGTTTGAGTACAACCATCTTAACCGACCTAGATGAATTAATAACCCATATTCACCAAGCTCGAACTGGCACCGACATGCAAGGCCTAGCGTTGGCCAAGTTTTCACCAGCCAGCTCTGATCAGGCAAAACTTCTCCGTGTCTTAACAGCTCTTGACTATTTGTTCGATCCCAACCGTGCAGATAAGGTCAGGGGAAGTGAGCCTGAAGGTGCGGCAAAGGAAGATGTCCTCCAGACTCTATACGAAAGTTCAACATTTGGGCCACTGTGGGCTAGACTTAGTGAATGCCTGTCCGTTATCCGGCAGAAGGAAAATATGCTGAACGTAGCCACCATTCTTTTGCCCTTGATTGAAGCGCTAATGGTCGTTTGCAAGAACACTACTCTTAAGGACACTTCTATCGGCCGCAGTAGCCGCGAATTATCTGTGTCAAGTGCATCTATTGACCCAGGCCTAAGCATGGAGAGCCTTTTTTTCAAATTTACAGAGGATCACCGGAAAATTTTGAATGAGCTTGTTCGTCAAAATCCCAGGCTCATGAGCGGTACATTCTCCTTACTGGTTAAAAACCCCAAGGTTCTTGAGTTCGACAACAAACGCAACTACTTTACTCGCCGGATCCACTCGCGCGGTAGCGAGCCTCGACACCCTCATCCTCCTCTTCAGTTGTCTGTTAGACGAGATCAGGTCTTCCTTGACTCCTTCAAGTCTTTGTATTTCAAGACGGCTGATGAGCTGAAATACGGCAAATTGAATGTGCGCTTCCATGGCGAGGAGGGTGTTGATGCCGGTGGTGTTACAAGAGAGTGGTTCCAAGTCCTTGCACGGGGCATGTTCAATCCCAACTACGCACTCTTTATTCCAGTAGCTGCTGACAGGACAACATTCCATCCCAACCGTCTGAGTGGGGTCAATTCTGAGCATCTAATGTTCTTCAAATTTATCGGACGTATTATCGGTAAGGCCTTGTACGAAGGTCGAGTTCTTGACTGTCATTTTAGTCGCGCTGTGTACAAGTGTATTCTTGGCCGAAATGTATCCATCAAGGATATGGAGACTCTTGACCTCGACTATTATAAGTCTCTCCTTTGGATGCTTGAGAATGATATCACAGACATTATCACTGAGACCTTCGCTGTTGAGACCGATGACTTTGGTGAAAAACAGGTTATTGACTTGATCGAGAATGGGCGAAATATTCCGGTCACGCAAGAGAACAAAGAGGAGTATGTGCAAAAGGTGGTTGACTACCGCTTAGTGGTATCTGTCAGAGAGCAACTGGATAATTTCCTAAAAGGTACGTTTTACTTGTCGCATAAAAAGTGGAAGGACTGCTGACTCAAACTCTGCTGCAGGATTCCATGAGATTATTCCCCCGGAGTTGATTTCCATATTCAACGAACAAGAGCTCGAGCTGTTGATTTCTGGTCTTCCCGAGATTGATGTAGATGATTGGAAGGTCAACACAGAGTACCATAACTACTCAGCTTCTTCACCCCAAATCCAATGGTTCTGGCGAGCAGTTCGCTCATTCGACAAGGAAGAACGTGCCAAACTCCTGCAGTTCGTCACCGGTACTAGCAAAGTGCCTCTCAACGGTTTCAAAGAGCTAGAGGGAATGAATGGTGTTAGCCGATTTAATATCCATCGTGACTACGGCAATAAAGATCGACTACCGAGTTCACATACGTGTTTCAACCGTAAGTTCAAGGCCCAAGCTCTAAACCCGAACCACCATGTACTAATTCCGCAAAACAGAACTTGATCTCCCGGAATATGAGAGTTACGAGACTCTACGTCAGCGTTTATATACCGCCATGACGGCTGGTAGCGAATATTTCGGGTTTGCATAAAGCACGTTGTTATTCTCTAATTCTCTCAGATATGATCATGAAAGGCCTTCTGCGGTGCTATGTGGCTTGGCTTCGATTTGTTTTCCATTTTTCATTTTCTTAACTTTGCCCCTTCCCTATTCTGTCCTTTTTGTTCTAATGCCCAAGCATTTGGCGGCGTTAAGCACCTATCCTATTTCACTACACTTAGTTTGTATGTATGTACATTTCGCTTGTTTTCTAGAGGGGAGTGGCGGTTCCCAAAATCATAGTCGAAGTGCAGGTCGGCTAGACTGAGGGATACAGCGTCGCGTTTTGACTTTTCTTTAGCTTCATGTACTTCGGTTGTGTCATTTTTACAATTAAAAGCGCTCCATAGTTCATAATCATGAACTTTTCCCTACCTTTGTATCCATGATGTTGGTGCCTTGTAGCCTGGAAGGCGGTGTATCTGGTGGGTCACGAGATGCGAGGTTTTCTGCCTGGTTAAAAAAAAGTCAGATGCTGGCGGGGAATTTCTTGACTTTTTCGGAAGTCCGTCGGGATTCTTTTTCGTAAGACTCACCTTCTCTCTCTTCCCCTCTCTAGCCTCTTGCGATGCTCCATCGTCCTTCATCACCCTAATTTCCAGTTTGTTCTCTTCTCCAACCATTTTCTTGCACTTTCGCTAAAAAATCGCCCTTTACATCACCTCGTCAGTTTCAGAAATAATGGCGACAAATTCTATCAAGCTTTTGACTGGTAACAGTCACCCGGAGCTGGCCAACATGGTCGCCGATAGGTATTTTAAACCTTGAATTCAGGATTCTTTTCTTTGTGGGTCTCTATTGGAACTGACCGGGTTCATTGGTCAATGCTGGTAGGCTGGGCATAGAATTGACCAAGATCATGGTCCTTCAATACTCAAATCAGGAAACCAGTGTAACTATCGGTGAAAGTGTGCGAGATGAAGATGGTAGGTTACTCTGACATCTATCAAACTATCTTAAGAAAATCGGCTATCAACTCACAATCCCTCTTACATATAGTTTTCATCTTACAATCAACCCGACCAAACGATATCAATGATGGCTTAATGGAACTATTGATCATGATCAATGCCTGCAAGACCGCTTCTGCAAGGCGTATCACAGCTGTCATACCCAACTTCCCTTATGCGCGCCAGGATAAGAAAGACAAGAGCCGAGCCCCCATTACTGCCAAGCTTATGGCAAACATGCTCCAGACTGCTGGCTGCAACCATGTCATCACCATGGATCTCCACGCTAGCCAGATTCAAGGCTTTTTCAATGTCCCCGTTGACAACCTATATGCAGAACCTAGTATGCTCAAGTGGATCCGGGAGAACCTGGATGTGAGCAACTGTGTGATTGTGAGTCCTGATGCCGGTGGCGCTAAACGGTAAGCGAGCTCTTTCATCCAAGTTCATTTATCCACGAAGACTGTGTTATTAATTGAACTGGGTGCCGTCTCCAGTGCAACTGCGATTGCCGACCGTCTGGATCTGCAATTTGCCTTGATCCACAAGGAACGCCCGCGCCCGAATGAAGTCTCCCGTATGGTTCTTGTTGGTAATGTGAAAGACAAGGTCGCCATCATTGTAGACGACATGGCGGACACATGTGGTACTCTGGTCAAGGCTGCTGATACCGTTATGCAACACGGTGCCAAGGAAGTCAACGCCATTGTTGTGCATGGCATCCTCTCTGGCAAGGCTATTGAGAATGTGAACAATAGCTGCTTGAGCCGTCTCGTGGTGACCAATACAGTCCCCCATCAGGAGAAAAAGGAACAGTGCGACAAGATCGAAACCATTGATATCAGTCCCACTCTGGCCGAGGCTTGTCGCCGCACTCACAATGGCGAGTCAGTTAGCTTTTTGTTTTCACATGCTGTCGCTTAAGCATCTATTCCACCTTTGGGAGTGGTTTCTGTTATTAATTTATGGCCATGGCAATCTTCAAGACCGAAAAATTGGCTGAGTGGAAGATATCCAAAACTTTTTTGATCGTTTTTATGCATTTTAGATTATGATGTATGGCTCACAACCCACAAAAGGGGGGTTCTTTTTGTGTGTGTTTATTCATTTTTATTATGACTACCTATTATTATTATTATTATCATCATCATTACCATCATTCTGGGGCATATTGAAAAGTTTAAATGGCGCTATTTGTTTTTGCTTTTCGAATCCTGGATTGTTCGGGTTGTGTGTATATAAATAACATACCACCGGAGTTTTTATTGTTTGTTAAAGCCTCCTTATATATATGATCATCTTACCTACTAAAATGAAATTGTGTATTCTGAAATCAGCTCTATCCCACAATAAGATAATCTAGCCATTACGGGTTATATATATACATCTAGGTCGTGTAGCCAGTGGCCTTTATAATTTGGGAACATAGATATTTTAGTATTATAAAGTGAAAATTTTATTGTCGGACCTGGAATACACCATTTACTGTCTACGTGATACGTTAAGTAGTTTATATGGTAGAGGACGGGACTCTAGTACTGTTTCAACTGCCACCACTCCAACACATTATCAATATCTAATGTGCTGAATATTTCATTTATGAAGGGAATGAAATAGAATGAATTAGGGTTCTTGTTTGAAAACCGAAACTACTAGATAGACCGGGGTAGGTTTTTGTCTTCTTGAAGTGACCCAAGCGAATTTTAGATACTGAACCTACATAGTATGTGTTTCAATTATCTTCGCTAAGAAACCTCGTTGACGACATATATACATGTATCCATTCAGGTAATTCTAACGAGGTGGGTACTTATGGATGAAAATTGCCCTAAGATTCTTCTTCTTCTTCTTCTTCTTCTTCTTCTTCTTCTTCGACTTCCGCTGTTAAGATTGTAGATATCAGATATAATGGAAGAAGCCCGGTATTTACCACCATCATATATATATAAATATATAGAATTTAGTACTACCTACCTAGGTAACTACCATAATTATATTGTTAGCTTATGTATGTATGGCACATAATTACATCAGACAGATAGACAGACATAGACAAATCTATGTGTGTTAGGTAGTTTGTATATTTGCCCATAGATGAATATTATCAGAGTTTAATGAAGCGGCAGTGAGCCCCATTGGCACTACCCGTTCAGGGCATTGTTTTTATTACACCTACCCATTTCAAACTCTACATATATTATATATACATGTTAATCTGTAAAGTTCATTTTCGAGGAAAAAGAAAAAAGTGGGGTGGGTACCTAGTATACTAACTTTAGATCAGTTACTGCTAACGGCCGAGGTTGAGACTAGTCTGGAGGATGACCCCAGACTATTGTTTGGCATTACTCTTTCTCCTTTATTATTATTTTATTTTTTATTTTTCTTTTTGTTCCTTGAAAAATAATCCAACAAGTAGTGGTTGAACACTTATTGTTCTCTATTCCCATGAATCTAGGATTTCAACATCATTGGTGAAAGTACTTGTTGATGACATCTGGATAAAATCAACAAATTTTAGAAGCGTTGCTTCATATGATGCTTATAAATTGCAACTTTACTCTGCTACTTCGAAATGAAAAGGAAAAAAAGGAAGAAAAAGAAATGCTTTCCCGTTGCATTCATTAGAAAAAAAAGGAATAAATGCGTTTTGATTTTTTTTGTCTTGTGTTAAATCGGCACGCCCAAGTCTCGGTCCCGCAGATAGCTCTTCCCTCCCAAAAGAGCTCCATGCTTTTGTATAGTTCTCTTGGGGTCACTTCTGCTTGGGTGGAACTGAAACAAAATCCCCCTTTCCCGTCGCTGAGATTTTTTTTCTTCCCTAGCCATAATAGAGACGTAACCCGACCATTAACCCCTGGAGAAAGAAAAAACAAAACCCATTTACTTCCTCATGGAAGACGCCCTCCGCTTGCGGAGCTCGTCCTTCTTGGCCTTCTCCTCGTGGACACGGTTGGCTAGGAGCTTGGCGTAGTCGTTACTATAGTTTTGTTAGAAAAATTAAAATTGGTGAATATGACAAGGGAGAGAGATATAAAAAAGGCAACTTACGCAGCCTCGCGGGCAGCCTCAGCGCGGCGGCGCTTGAGGGCAATCCTGTGACGCTTGCGCTGGAGGCGCTGGGGAGTGACCAGACGCTGGATCTTGGGGGCCTTGGTGTAGTCGGCCTTGCCCTCACGAGTGACGGTACGGCGGATGACGAACTTGCGGACATCATCTTTCTTGTCGAGGCCGAAGAAGTTGCGGATCTTGCTAGCACGCTTGGGGCCGAGACGCTTGGGAACAACGGTGTCGGTGAGACCGGGGAGTTCACCCTCACCCTGCTTGACGATGCTCAGGGCGAGAACAGCGAGATCAAAACCGGTGATAGCTGCAGGGAGTCCATGTCAACAGAAATTTTTCTATGGCAATATATAATTTTTTATTGAAGGTTTCCACGTACCACCACGGACGCTCTTGCGCTTGCGCTCACCGGTGCGGCGGGCGCGGTAGCAGCTGTGGCCATCGGCGAGGAGGAGGCGAGTACGAGTAGGGAGGAGAACTGAACATTATGATAAGTATGCTGTTTTTCATGGTATTTTATTGAAATTTGTCGATGTGAACATACCGCCCTGCTTCATGGGGAAACCTATAATAATAATTTCAAGTTAGCCATGTTTCATGGTTTCAGGTTTCAAACGGATTATCATCAAATAATCCGCCACCTCGAATACCGTGTCTATTCACACATAATAACCCAGGAAAGAGGAAGAAAAACGCGGTCCATCCGTACCTTGCTTGTCGTTACCACCGGTGATCTTGAAGAGGTAACCCTTGAACTCATCGCCGAGGGAATCGCCAGGAATCTAACACACACATATCCCGAATCAGTTTATTATTCTTCTTTCCATTTGCATAGTGATTATTGTTCTCCGACTATCATCCACATGGTGTGTATATAGGGCGTTGGTAATTGTATTAGAGGGGGAAGACTGACTTCGGTTCCCATGCGCTTCTCCATGAAAGGACGGAGCTTGCGCTCATCGTCCACCTCGATGATCTTTTGCGACCCATTGGCCGGGTAGGAAATGTTGAGCTTCATCTTGACGGTGTAGCGCGGTCAAGACGGAGGGCGCGGGATTGTCGACAAGTCGAGGAAGTGCGTTCGGTCGTGCAAGCAAAATGATGGGTTTTTTGTGTCGGGTTTCTTTTGGTGTAGCGAGAATTCGGTCTGTGGGCGGCTGACTCAGCCACTAACCTTATTTGAACTAGCGTCTCTCGGTAGGGCTCTTAGTCATCAGACGTGATTTGAACCTCCTTATTATATTGGATCTTACCTAATTAAGTAAGTTGCTGCTAATTCAGAACAATCCGTATAATCTTTTTTCCGATGCATTTAGCTCTTCACAGTAATAATCATAATATTAATACCTGATCATATAGAATTGTTTTTGTAAGCTACTTGAATTATTTGATGTCCATGTTGGAGGACTTTTTTATGTATATTATCAGTCACAAGAGTCTTGCCTTATAGTTTTATTTAGCTAAATAAGTAGGCACCTTAGTTTTATAACTAATTAATACCTTCTAGTGAGAGCTGACGCAATCCACCTACGTATCCAAATTAGAACATGAACAACTCCTAACCAAATCTTCTACTCAAGATTAACTATCACAGCTAGTAAAGTCCTTGACTCTCCCCTTTTCTTTTTTTGATTCTCTTCTATTTCAGATTTTCTTCAGACCTCTATTTTCCTTTTTCCTTTTCCCCCATTCCTACAAGAGACATTCCATCTGCATGGTTTTCATTTTCTTCATTCATGTTAACTCTGTCACTCCTTAATAACTGTAACCCTTTTCTCTCCATTCCCCACTCCCCGAACCGCCCAAATATTTCTGAACTTTTTTCATCACGCGACACCCCATATCTACTTATCCCATGCCTATTATTATTTTCCCTCTATTATCTATTTATCTCGATTAGAGATTTGCTCTCGAATCCTCAACCTAAATCCTTTCCTCCCAATTAACGTCTTGGGATCGACAAAGCCAAGCACAAAGAACACCCATTGATCATCCGGCATTTTGGGAGCTGCGCATATCCATTCCTTTGTATATTCATCTTTGCCTAGTTTCTCACCCGAAAATGAGACTTGCTAGCAAGTTTCACATCGTCTGCGCCTTTGCGGTATTTAGTATCCTGCTCTCAGCCTTGTTTCTCGGCTCCCAGCGTTTCTATTATCGGCGAGTCGGCGCAACTAACCAGCCGTTCTCCGACTTTCAAACCGCTGCCTCGTTTGATAATAGGCTCGTCGTCTTTGGCGACTCATGGAGTGATAACAATGCCAAAGAGCTCCAGGGTACTGTTTGGACTGACTGCCTATGCTCTTTTGTAAGTTCCGAACCTAGCCGGATTTACCGGATGCGCGGAGTTAATCAAGTAATTTAGTATTCTTGCCACCACGAGAACCTTGCACAAACAGCAAAGTCAATAAGTGGGAATTACATAGGCTCTGTTGTTGATAATTCTGAGTTGTCTGGTAACCTGATGACCTTGTACAAGTCCCCATTGGCCGATTTCAAGACTCAGGTAAACCAGTGGGTTACTACTGAGGCAGAATTAACCGCCCAGATGGATGCTGATGTGGTTCATGCTCGCCGAAACCACACTATCGTGGTTGTCGCCTTTGGGGTTTGGGACCTCTGGCATGTCATCGGGAAGGACTCCGAGACAGCGACTAAATCAATCGACCATAGCATTGAAGTTATCGTAGAACAACTGGACGTGTTATCGCAGACTTGGGAAGATGGCGACCTCAAGTTGATTCTTACTATGGCCCCAGACGTGACTTTTCTCCCCGCCTTTAGGTCCCTTCGAGCCCAGCATATTACCCAACAGAAGGAGACTGTTAAATTCGTGGATTACTGGAATAGTAAACTACGTGATGCTGCTGAACAATGGAAAAAAGGCACGATCTACTTGTTTGATACCAATGCCTTCCTTACCGACCTTATCCGGGACCGTCAACTTTTTGCAGCAGGAATTGAAGAGGCCAATGGGTTGGGCAAGAACGAAGATCCCGGCTGGGAGAATGTCGATGATGCATGCGTCGAAAACAGCCAGCAATTGGTGGTGACATCAGAGGGGAAGAAGTGTGCAAACCCGGAGACATATCTGTTCTGGTAAGACCTAAAGTATTCCCATTGGCTGACCAATCAGGACTAGGACTAACATTTAACTCAGGAACGACATGCACATTGGCCCATCGGCACACCGACTTATGGGCCAAGAAATATTTCATGGAATAGAGGAGATGTGGTTGAGGTGACCTGAAATCCTCGAAGAACGAAAAAAAGGAAAAGAAGAGAAACGAAAAAAATTTTTTTCTGCCGGAAAAAAAAAGGAAAGACCATTCAATCGCATTTACGACGATCAATTCCCGGGGAACTGGAACGCTATGTCGCTGTAGTTTTTGGGTTCTGGCATCGAAGTCGGTGACGTTACTGGGAAAAAGGATAAGGCCTCCCCTAGTGGCATGTGGGAGCTGGTTCTCCATCAAGCCCAACCGAAAGACTTCCTACCTAGGAACCAGGTACCATTTCCAATGACTACTAAGGCACAATGCACTTTGGCATGTCTAAGACATGCTCTACCAAATTCTGGGACGTAAGGTGGAGGTGGTACCAAGGCCTTGACAACAGCTAAAGTAATAAAAAAATCCCATCCAGACAGGGCCAGAACTTGGGTTTGGCACGGTGGTATGTGTCATTGAGTATTGAGCAAAGAAAGGACCTTCAATTAATCCGTTTGAGGGTGCAACGTGATGATTGCTGTGGAGATGGATCGGAATGTGATCTTGTTAGGGCGGGGGAGGGAACCAGACCTATTCAAGATTTCGCAAGTTCGAAACGAGGACCTGCAACATCAACGTCTCAGTAACCATCAATAGTCTCTAGATAGGCCGAGACGGGTTAAGCTACATCAGGTGCTCCATAATTAGAGAGAAGGTTAGGGAGGGGAAGTAAGGCCATTTTTTTCTTGCCATTTTTTTTTTTTTCATAAACTTTCTTTGTTTCTTTTTAATTTCTTTTAATTAATTTATTAATAATTAATTTTCTTTTTTCTTAAATAGAAAAGAAAGTAGAAAGAAAGAAAGAAAGAAATAAAAATAAATAGGCTTAAATTTTCATTCTTTGCTTCTCTCTTTGTTGCTCGGGCAGATCTGTCTGATGATAGTACCTAGGTAGTGTGGTGGGGCTCATGTGATTGTATGCAAAAGAACAAATTATTTCTGCTGAGAGAGTTAGGTAGGTTTTGGTCTTTTTGTCCATTCTGAACCATGACTGGCTGCAATGATTCCAAAATTGAACACGAGTTCCCACCATGATCCCAAACGAGAAGTGACATCCAAGAGAGTGGACCAATCAGCGGGTCCCTCGGATAGCAAGTTTGAACATGATTGGCTGGAGACACCTCTGCAGCACGCCGCATGCGGGAGGGAAACAGACAAAGGAAACATTGAGACAATACCAAACCGATCAAATTGTAAGGTCACAACAGACTAGGTCGGTTAGTACTTACCGACCTAGGCTGGCTGGTATGAAAGATTTCTGCCTCCTATTCCCTATTATTCTGATTATGACGCCTCTACCACTAGGTACCTTACTTAAATCAGGTACTGCTGCTACCTTGCTCTCTTCTGTCCGTTGGTACAGAACAAAGCTATGATCAAAGCAGAATTGGGTGCTTAGTCCTCGGTAGTATGAGTCTTGATGCTAGTCATGTAAATGGGTCTGGCCCATGGTTGGAAAGAATCTTTACAATCAATAATGTTTCATTGCTTCCATGCAGGGCAGTCCTAGCCTCTGCCGTCTGCCTGTGGTGTGTGGGGGTTTGAACAGGAACCAAGAGGATAGTGGAAGAAGAGGAGGAGTAGACAAAGAAAGCTAACCCAGGATCAGTAGTGGAGATGTCAGGAAAATAGTCAGTGCCATAAGGGAAGGCTTAGTTAGTTGTTACATGCTAGCCTAACAAAGCACTTGAGGCCCCGAATTCTAGGTCAGTAGTGGCTTTATCAAACCACCCTTTCCCACTTGGTTGGCTCAATCGGAATAGAGTGATCATTGTCAAAGAGAGGAAAAGGCAAAAAAGAAGAAAATTTCGAAATTCAAGAAGAGAAAGAATTCAACTAAAAAGAGGGCCGACTGACATCTTTTTGTTTCAAATAATTATCTTTTTTTTTTTTTTTTTTTTTTTTTCTCATTGGAAAAAAGAGTTTATACATTATTATATTGGATTTTCTTCATTCATATTATTCATTACCATCACCACCACTATTATTACTACTGCTACTACTACTACTCCTCCTACTACTATTATTATTATTATTTATATGATCGACTTTTTTTTTGGGAAAAGAAATAGCCTCCATTGCCCCTCTCCAAACCCGACGATTTTCCCGAATCTCTAGAATCTTAGTATACATACCGGGATTTCTTTCTTTCTTTCTTTCTTACCTGCTCACTTTCTTTCTTTCATCCTAATCTGCTGATCATCTCTCCATATTTCTTTCATCTACTTTCTCGTCTCCTTCTCCTCTGCTGGGCGTCATTCGTCTCTTTCACAACTCACATACCCTCAGCCATAGCCTCTCTCAACATCTTCTCCACCAAGCACCACTGGCCTTATTAAATGTCTTACGATCGAGTTCTCCCTAAGCCTGCCGCTCTTCATTATGAGTCTCCTCAAGTCTCTGCACCAAGGCCAACAAGTAACCTTCTTGAACACAAGATTATGAATAATGACATCGCAGTCATGGATCAACGTATGGACGTTGCGCTACCTTTCCATTATCCAGACGGACTACCCCAGGTTCATCTATCATCCCTTGGTAGAGCCAAATTGGCTCTAAATAAGGTCCCTTCAAGCAACCATCCTCTTGATGTCCCAAAACACACAGTATCCATCACTACTAGAAGTATCCCTTTGCGAGAACGACCTTCAGTTTCGGAGCGTTCCTCATCTTCTAGTCCAGTCAAGTCAAATGCTCCCACCCCTCGAGAGTCAGCCACCCAATTCTGCCTGTGTCAGCCTGATCCAAAGATTCCTAGACCTCGTAATGGTAAGTTCAAGAGTACATGCTGCTTAAATGGAAAAATTGAAAAAATGCCCATGTGTCACTATCAGTGAGAACTTGCTAACCGGCAACTCCTAATTACAGCTTTCATACTGTACCGTCAGCATTACCAAGCTGCAGTAGTAGCCCAGAATCCAGGCTTAGCAAACCCCGATATCTCCAAGATTATTGGAGAGCAATGGAGGAAGCTCCCCCAGGCGACTAAGGATGAATGGAAAGCACTCGCAGAGGTAAGCACATATAAAAGGCTATAATGCCTTGTAGTGTGGAATCGCGCTGACTAGCCTCTAGGAGGAAAAAGCCCGACACCAGCAGCAGTATCCAGAGTATCGGTATCAACCCCGACGCTATGGCCGGGATGGCAGTTCTCGGGGAACAACATCTGGCATCAGCCATAATCCTCCTGGATCAACAGCCTGTAATCGATGTGGAGGTCGTGTAATGAATCCACCAGCATCTCCAGATACCCCATTTACCCCTGGTTCCAATGCAGTTTCTACAAAAACCGAATCTATTACAGCTCAGAGCTATCAAACCAGAGTGAAAGATCCAGACAGGGGGCCGAAACTTGTTTCAGTTGGAAATAGTGTAGAGGCTCGCCCACCCCGTCAGCGTCAATGGGATGAGAATGGCTGTCCAACTCCAGACTCAAAGCGACGCCGGTTTAATCCTCAGATGCCATTCAAGGCTAATATCCAGCGCGAGAAGAGCCCAGAGACACCTTATCCTGCATCGCCATATGCCCCTCGTTCGGATAGTCAAAACAATCGGGGTTCGACCCAGCTAATTCAGCCCCCAAGATCATTCCATCATCTAAAAGAACAGCAGCAGCCAGATCCTAGCTTAAAGCTTCCTCCTTTGCAAACAACGGCCTCTGCGTCGGGGCCCATCAACCCTGTGACATCATTTTCCCAAGATGGTTCCAGCCTAGAGGCCACGGTTATGACAATTCCCTTTCTCAACAAAATAAAACTTCTCGCCAAGATTTCACCTCCACTACCGTCTGGCTCACGGGATGGACCTCCACGACATCGCGGTGCTGTAATTTCGGTTGACGGCCAGGATCAAGCAACGGTCAAGAGCGTAGTTGAGTATTTGAACATTATGTTGCAGAAAGAAGGGAAATTTCACCCACGCATATTTGAGGGCCCAGAGATTCAAACACGAGTGAGTTGCTCAGAATCAGGGCAGATGGGTGATGCAACAGTCGACTATCTCGATACCATCTCGTCATGGCATCGGATTTCGGATGACATAAGCAGCTTTGTCAAATCCGCGTCGCTACGCTGTTCGATGGAGCCAACTTCGGGAAATGAGGATACTTCACCCGGAGTGTCACCCAGGACTATCATTCCAAAAACAGCGGACATGCATATTAGCTCACCGGGCCAGTCAAGTGAGAATGGGTCGGAATCTGCTTCTTCATCTACCAGTACCGGTGCCACAAGTTCCAATGCGGTCCCGATTGCACTAGTCCCCCGATATCAGCTTTCAACGGCAGATGCATTTGCATGTTCTGTACCAATCAACGATTCCTATGCACCATTAGATCACTGGCAATGGATGGCATCACTCTGGCGCGCTTGTGTTGGACCAGACATTACAGTCTATATCCGGGAGTGCGAGAAGCCCGAACTAGATCGGTATGCGGCGAATCCAGTGGAGATTCGCTTGCAAGATGCGCGGACAGTGGTAGTTCGCAAATCCTTAAACTCTCCAAAAGAGTTAGAGGAGAAGGTTTTGAAGAGACTAGGTTTTGAGATTGAAGACTATTTAACTCAATAAGCTGTTAATATGAATTCTTGTGACCACTTGATAATATTTTTCCATTCTATTTTCTTTCTTTTCATTATTTTAATTTCTCTTGTTTTACTTCTTCCTTGAGAGCATTTCCAGCAATAGGTCATCAGGATCAGGAGGCTGTCTTGTTTAACGTTGACTTTTTCTTTCCCTTTCCCCCGGCGAGGGGTTGGGAGTGATGGCGTTTGAATTTGTAAGATTGCTATTTAGTTGGTTATCGTTCAGTCATTCTGAAATAGGTGAAATCTAATTGATTGAACTCGATAATAGGGAATGATGCCTCGTTTGATGTAAATTATGGTTGTCTAAGGCGGGGATGAAACTAATATAACCTAAATAGGTAAGACCGGGCGGTCAGCCAAAGTAGCCAATGAAAATATGATATCCAATCGATAAGCCTCAAGGCACCAGCAGGTCCTCATTTGTGCCTACTTATTACCTTCCCTCCCCCTAAGATCCTCAGCCCTTAACAGCGACACCATGCTGGGAGGTAGAGAGTAAATATATCGAAAGAATGTTAACACTCTTATGATAATGGGATGTCCTTGATTGGTGTTGACATTAGATCGCTCCTGCAAGGTTTGATTCTTCTTGCCGCTTGTCTTGAGAGAAGCAATAACCACTAGCACATTTGCAAATAATAAACTTCTCTACCGCATTTGAAAACTTACATATCTTATGGCTATCGCTAACGACACCATCCTGATGGTGTCTCCTCGGGAGACGGCTCCGGTATCTTCTCCCAGATTTTCAGTGACCAGTGATGACTCGTCTCCACTTGCTACAACAATATCAACAACGAATCGTCTCATGAATGATTCATCTACCGAAAGAGCTGTATTAAACGAAGACCTAGTTTCGTTCATTGCTGTTGGTATTTTGGAGCCAAATGGCGGGGCTAATATTATCCCACGCAATGGTACTGCTTTCCCAGAGTTGGAGTTGAAAATTTTGGAAAAACATCACTGGGTGCGAACCACCACTCATTCATATCATAACAACCCGCAGTTATCATACGTGCGCGTCTATGTATTGCCGGACGATGTTGGTCGTAAGCTTATTCCACGGGCAAGTTCTGCCTTGAGGCGAGCTTTGAGGACAGTTATGTCGAAGGTGGACCCATCACCCGGGGCGTGGGCAGGACACGGGCTTTCTCAGAGCAAAATTCTTCCCACCGTACCGGCAAGCGCTGAGGACGAATCTCTCTGGTATATTTTCAATACCTTGGAGGATCCCCACCCAGAAGTCGAAGTTATTCGCGATCTATATGCAAAACAAGCTATGCAAGACGTTCTATCTGTCAGTACTCCCACAGATCAAGGAGAAGAAGAAATTCAAGAAGGGTTCACAGGCGTCATGGGTTTGAAGACGCCTTTATATCCCTATCAACGCCGCTCTGCTGCCTTTATGATTCAACGAGAAGCGCAGCCTGCACAAATGCTTGACCCTCGTCTACAGACATGTACTAGCCCACTTGGTCAAGAATACTATTATGACAAGGAAAAAGGTAGTTTGTACAGAGAGAAATCTTTTTATTCGGAGGCCTGTGGAGGTATTCTCGCGGAAACCATGGGCTGTGGAAAGACCCTTATATCCCTTGCGGTGATTTTGGCTACCCGTGGCCATTTCCCCCAAATACCTCTAGAGTTTCAGCATACGGAGAATCCCGTGCGAGATAAAACTGGAAGCCTGGTAGAAATGGCAGCTGCAGTGGCTGGTCGATTCTCCTTGCCATGGAAAGCCCATTTTGACCGTCTAAGGCAAATGGGAGAGTTCTATGACAGGTGTGTCCAGGCTTGTGAGGCCCAACGTGGATATTATACTATTGAGCCGTCCGTCGGTCGGTATTCAGGTCGTGCTAGTGTGGATTATCCTCGTTTCAACCCTCAAACGCTACGACTATGCTCAGGAACTTTGATTATTTCTCCTCCTAATCTCGTTGATCACTGGCAAAGTGAAATTAAGAAACATACGGAAGGCCTCAAGGTCCTTACGCTACGGAGTGGTTCGGACAAAACACCATCACCAGATCAACTCCTAGTCTACGATATAATATTGTTTTCAAAAAGTCGATTTGAAAAGGAAGCTGAAGGCTCTGGCAACAAAGGGACTGGTTCTCTACGCAACGAGCCTTCTCACCTAACGAAAGTTCACTGGTTGCGGATTATCGTCGATGAAGGTCACAATGTAGCGGGGCATGGACATAGAACTAACATGGAACACCTTATCGATCAGCTTCACGTTGAGCGTCGATGGGTTGTGTCTGGAACCCCTTCTAGTGGATTATATGGAGTTGAAGTCAGCTTGGCCTCGCAGGAGGCGCATACTAGCGATACGGACCTGACTGAGGCAACCACTGCTGTTCTCCAGGGCAGGAAGAAGACAGGCAAGACAGTGGATACGGAGTTGAAAGATCTTGATAAGTTAGGGCGAATTGTGGTGAAATTTCTCGGCCTTAAGCCTTGGTCTAACACACGTGGTGACGATTATGCTAGTTGGAATAGCTACATGAAGCCGATTGGGGAAGACGGCAAGCGGCGGAAAACTCCCTCGCTCCGTGCAACCCTGCAGGGGCTAGTTGTGCGACATCGCTTAGATGTCATCAACAATGAAATCCCTCTCCCGAGACTCTATAACAAGGTTGTTCACCTAGAACCGACCTTTCACGATAAACTGACTTTGAACCTATTTGTCTTCAATTTGGCTGTCAACGCAATCACATCTGAAAGGAAAGACCAGGATTATATGTTTCACCCCCGAAATAGAAAGCATCTAAGTCGTGTGATTGGCAACCTTCGGCAGGCTGGGTTTTGGTGGGCAGGTTCAGAAGGCGATCTTCCGGGAACTATCGACATAGCTACAAAGTTTCTGGAGAGCAATCGAGACCGAATGTGTGAAGATGATATTGCGACCCTTGCTCGAGGTATTGAGATTGCTAACGTAGCTCTTACCTGTGGAAGCTGGCAAGGTTTCAAGAAAATGCATGAGTTGGGGGTGTTCGTTTCGGGGTTTCCGTCCGAAGCTCGGGCTTTCTGGGCGCTAGATCCATCTCAGACTCATTGCGATCCCCTTCTCCTTGGAATCTCCCAGGCTCGCCACGCCCAGAATTTCGTCACCGCTCATCTGCACTCCTATGATCCGGCCGAGGGTCTGTCCGGAGCTGGAATTAAAGTACGAAGTGAGTTAGCAGGGCGTGAAGGACGTGATTACAACAGCCCATCTTCAACCCCTGTGAAGGCTACACCGATGAATCCCATAAAAAACAAGCCACCCAAGGGCACCTTCTCGAAGGGCTTGTTCAAGGAGCTACCGCAAGAGTCGCCCTTAAAACAGACTAAGTTAGTTGCCACAACATCTGCCAAGCTTTCATACCTGCTGGACCAGGTTCAGGAGCTACACAAGGAGGAAAAGATTATCATTTTTTACGACAACAATAACTCGGCATACTGGATTGCGGAAGGCCTTGAGCTCCTAGGTATTGATTTTCGAATCTATGCGAACACATTGAAACCAGCTCTCCGCGAAGAGTACCTCACCCTATTTCGCGAATCCCACGAAGTCCGGGTCCTTCTTATGGACCTCGGTCAAGCCTCGCACGGTTTGCATATTGCCCATGCTTCGCGAGTATTTATTATAAATCCTATTTGGCGACCGAATGTTGAAAGCCAGGCTATCAAGCGTGCACACCGCATCGGACAAACCCGGCCTGTCTTTGTTGAGACACTCGTATTAAAGGACACTCTAGAAGACAAGATGCTTCAGCGAAGGAAGGCTATGTCAGATACGGAGATCCAACATGATCTACTAGATGATAGTACGATGAGCTCCATTATCCAGGATGAACGCTTCATCCCTATGCCCAACCAGGAGGTTTTAGCCCCAATCGCTTTCTTGAAGGAACCTGTGGGCTTCTTTGACCGGCATCGGCTACCTATCCCTGACCATCATGTTCCAGTTCCCCCCTCAACGAATGAAGCTTCCCCGAGGACTCTTGAAAAGCGTAAGCGAGTTACGATCGCTCGTTTCGATATCGAAACGCTTGAGGAATTTGCCGAGGGGCCCGATATGTTTACGGCTAAGCGGCCCAAAAACTCTCCTCAGTTGGGACTCCAGGGATCCGATGAGATAGCTATGGAATTTCCACCCCGCCGTCAGAGTCTATCCCCATTCAAATGTTCAGCATTGGCCAACTGAATGCTCTTTACGACAATGGTGTGGGACGCTTGCGTTTTTTGCGGCTGCATCTCAGATTTCCATTATAGCGCTCCGCTCGGTACCTAATTGCCAATTCCATAAAACTCAACTGGTTTCTCTTGCCTTCTTTCCCAGGTAGTTTCCCTTTTTCAGCAAACATGATCACGTGTTCATCCCACACCAGGCTGGATCCAGGCCTCCCCACAATCAGGTCAACCACTATCCCCCTCTCTCCCTTTACAGTATCTAGAGCCATCGTTGGTGTCGTAGAGAGGAGAGCAAAATGAAAACAACGATAATTGGCCTGTCAGGCCCCTCCTCTAGCGGGAAAACCACCCTTGCCCGACTTTTAAGAAGCATCTTCTCCGATCTGGACACCCTCAACTTCCGGTCATTCATCATTCACGAAGATGACTTTTACCATCCTGATGACCGGTGAGCCCAACCCCACCACTACTATTGACGGATAGATAAGAATATGCCCTCTCTGCCTCCCCTAAACATCTCCCCTTCATTTACGCAGGCACCCCAAAAATTTAGTCTTTGCTTGTGTCTTTTCTTTTCTTTTTCTTTTTTTTTTTTTTTTTTTTTTTTTCTTTGTTTCTTAAATCCCCCTTTCTTCCCTTGTATATATATATATATAAATTTAAACAAATTAATAACCCTCTTATAGAATCCCTTATACAACCCTCCCATCAGGAACCATCATCCAAGATTGGGATTGTGCCGACGCAATCGACATTACCTTCCTAACTCAAGCTCTCGCCTACACCCGCGATCATGGCTCTCTCCCCCCCCGGCTAAAAAGCAAAGAGGATTTAAATGAAAGTACTGATTCCGGAGTGAGCAAGGAAACTCTGCTTTCACTTCGAGACCGAGTTCGGTCTAGACTCTCCTCTTCCAGTGAAGGAGGAGCAGCAGAAGAGGCAGGAGCAGGAGGCGGACGAGGAACAGGGCGAGGAAACTGTAATCCTAACAATGGAGGGCGCACTGTCGCCATCCTCGAAGGTTTTCTTCTGTATAGCCCTCCTCGGGATGAAAACCCATCGCATGTTCTCCGCCCTATACACGAATTAATTGATGTACACATTTTCCTACCTGCGCCGTATGATCTTGTAAAGGAACGGAGGGAGAAAAGGAGCGGCTACGTGACTATTGGACCCGCTCCGGTTCCAGATGTTATGCCAGAACGGCGTGAAGATGGAGAAGGTGACGGAGAAGTGGATTTGCATGAGGAGGATTCCCGGCCTCCCCAAAATTTTTGGACTGATCCACCAGGCTATGTCGACGATATTGTTTGGCCGCGCTATGTGCAGGATCACGCGTGGTTGTTGCTGCCAGAGACTGGGGATCAGCCTCTCTCTACCGATGGAAATCCGCAGGAATTGATCCGGCGTGTTGGACAGGGGGTCAATATGCGGGCAAATGCTGGCGTTACAGTCGCTCCTGGTCAAGGAAGTATGCTCATGGCGGACCTGTTACAGTGGACGGTAGATGAGATATTGAAGCATTTAGAATATTCTGAGTAATGGCAACTTTAGTTATTCAGTCTCTATGGTTGTAGTAACTATGTCTGCTTAGGGTTCATATGAAGTCGTCATGCTCACAAAACATCTCCTGCCCAATTTTTTATCTCCATGTCATAGGACTTAATTTAGCCTCTTAAGAAGCACAAACGTCCCTGCTACTCTGCAGTGTCCATAGGTGGCCCTCTCCAGCCAAGTAGGTAGTCTATCTTATCTCGAAGGGAGAGTTGAGAAGCACTTGTGCCAAGCATAGATACCCTATCTATTTCCGCATCCTGTTTGCGACCGCTTTCGTCACTCCCTCCAATTGTGTCCTCGATTAGATTGTTTTGACTGATCTTGATATCTCCAATGGGCGTTTGCATTTCTGTTTTGATGGAAAGACAAATATTCTTGTTGAACGTATCAAAATTATCAGCAGATCCCCGCTGATCTCCAAAAAATTTCCTCGAAAACCGGCCCCATATGCCCGGATTTACTTGGCATAGCGTTCCATCTGTTACACGATAGGGCGTATCCTCACTGCTAATGATGGAAGGATTGCGATAAATACGACTCACGGTTAGCAGGCTAGGAATACCTGGGAATAGGAAGATAAAGAAGAATAAACCAATCACGGCAGTTCTTCTCCAGGTCCTGTTATCTTGTGTATATGAGGCATTAAACTCCCTTGTTTCCTGAACTCTTTGCGAAATCTTTAAGATAATCAGACTGCATAAGCTTGTTATGAGAAATTGTCTCGGTGGGGATAAGTCTTGCTCTTCCTGAAGTTGACCTCCTTCACTAGACAGGGATGCGGTTCCACCGTCACTGCGCTGTGCCTCTGATGTCCGGATTGATCCATCTGGCAAACTCTTGAGTGGACTACCATACATTTCGGTTAATAGAAGCCGAAGCTGATCCCTGTTTAGCTCACGAAAAAGGGAGGATGTTGAGTAAATCCGTGGTAGCCAACATAGTGCGCGCTTGGCTGGGACGCCAACCTTCCAAGTAATACAAAACGCCTCCATTTCTTTTGGTGAACATATCACTTGGAGACGAGAAATTCCAATAGGGGCATCAATATCGGCCGTTAAGTTGATTTTTTGTATATCTGTTCTTGACTCTTGTGAATCGAGGTCGTACTGGAATGCACCCTCCGGACCTCCATCTAAATAAATGACAAAACAGCATTTCTCAGCCCAAAAACAGCGATTGTGTAATTTCAAAGAGCACATCGCATGATAATTCACCATGAATCTGGATTGGTCACTCTCACTACTATTCTCGGCTAAAGGGGTGATGGGGCCGCATAGAACCTCTTGGTCTACGGTAAAGTCTCTAAGAACTCCATAGAACATCCTATCGCATTTTCGTAGTGGAACAACAAGGTCACAACCGTTGGCGAATTCCGCAACGAAGCAGTTTTCCACAATTTTGTTTCGATGAAAATTCGTGGTGCGAAACTCTAGGCCTTGATCTTCAGGTATAAGGAACAGAAAAAAGCCACTTTTGCCACGACCCATACTAGGGAGTCCTGGAATTATCAGATCATACCAGTTCTTCATTCTCCCATCTAATAAAAGAATGGAAGCAGTGATAGCAATCTTGTATGTCGTACTTTGAACATTTGCAGAGTTTTTAACGACGAGAATTCCATCAACAAGTTCCACTTGAGGCTCACTAGGGAGCTCACGCCCGGCAGCTTTGGGACTCTCCAAGTGGTGTAGAGCAATGTCACCTTCTAGCATAGTCGTTGAACTCAGCGACAATGAATTTTTTGATGTTTGCTCTTCACCACTCAGATTTATCTCCGAATCACTCCAGGTTATATCAGCTTTTGGTGGTCCATTTTGATCAAGCAAAGATATTTGGCTATCCAGGTCCTCAGATGGACTAGAAGAGGAAACCGAGCCTATAGGTGCTTTCCCAGTGTCTGGTTCACTCCCGTGGTTATTTAATAATTGCTCGTCAATCGAATTAGAAGGTGTATCCTCAACCAAGGGTTTTTCCAGCCTTGAAGTCAGTTTGGGGATTAAACTCGGTTTATGTTCATGGCTCCTCTGGGGAGACGCTAATTGCACAAGTTTGGTGCTTTTTAAACAGTCCCCACCCAGACTCATTTGTTTCACAGGAATAATGGAATGTGGATCGCTGGTTGACTTTTTTGGTACTCCTTTGGTCCCGGACGTTCTGTCCTCCACCTCAAGGAGATATGTATCCAGGGTACTGTTTTTCTGCGACTCAATCAATCCATCACGCTCAATGACTTTCGGGCGAGTCTTGGCAGAGGAAACCGAAGATTGTGAACCTCTCGAGGAAAAGGCTCTGTCCTGGGGCTGAGAGGAACTGTGAGTGCTTTCCTGATATGAGGTTATGGCGCAATCTTGTACTTCCGAAGTCAGATCAGTGGCTGTTTCACATTCCCCTTTTGATGTGTGTGCAGGAGAAGAAAGAGAAGATCTTTTAGAAGTATGATCGTCTGAGGTGAGTGAGGAGAACGCGAACAGAGGACTTTGTGGAGATTGACCAGTCTTTGAATTTTCTGAACTGCATTCACTCAATGGCAGGCGGTCTAAAAATGTGTGGATTAACGAAATATTTGCAGGTCTAGTATTTAAAAGCTGCAGCTCTGTATTCGGGGTACATCTGACCTGTACCAGAGAGAGATTGTCAGCCAGGGAGTCCCAACAATACCAACGCCAAAAAATGGTTATAATGGCTTACCTCAAGTGAGATTCTAATGTTTACTGGACAGAAAAAGACACCATTCCAAGTGCATCGAATCTCTAAATTGTCAAACCCTGGTGAATCTTGAGATGATTCTTGGCATTTCTTCGTTGAAAAAGGAGCCATGATTGTCGGTTCGTCTGGTGCTGATGAATCACCTTTTGAGAAAGCTGAAAAAATGGAGGTAGCAGGATCGGGAGGAGTAGAGAGATAAGAAGTTGGAGGAAAGGATCGCGTTATGTATTACTTGGAGGGGTAAGGGAGAAAGAAAGTTGTTGGAGACAGGAAATTGACGGCCTGCAGAAAGCAGCTTTTATTGTTGTTGTTATTGGTATTAATTAATGCATTTCCTTTGAGACGCCAGAAGGGGAAGGAACTGCATGCAGTGCCCAGCCACCTTTGTAGCTTCAGACATTGAGCGAGGAAGAATCAGCCGTAGGTCTTTGTTTTTGGGGGGAGTAGCCAAATACATCAAACGACCTTTGCTGCTAGGAGAAAAGTACACTCTTTGGGGTGTATCTGAAGCCAGATATTTAATTTACAGCAAGATGTTCAATACTCACTATGGGCTAAATAAAAAAGGTAAAGACCATATGTAAACCACTTGTAAACCCATGCATCAGATTGTTATCCATTTTTCCATCTTTGTAACAGCCTTTGATTCTCTAGATTGGAAGAACTTCTATCTAGAGCGCCGAAGGCCACAAGAAGCCATACCCAACTGCACTGTAGCAATAATATGTACAAGGAATTAAGACGGTTCCCAAAAAAGCCTCTCCCCATTCCAAAAAAAAAAAAAAAAATAAAAATAAATAGAAGATAAAGATAAATAAAGAGCAGACGGCAAATGAAGCCAAAGCAATAGGAATAGCCATCAAGCCCGGCTATTCGTACGGTTACCCTTTTAATTTCCCCAGGCGCCATGTATCCCCTCCCAAAGCCACCGAGTCTGTTACCGTAAAACACCCGTCCAACAGTCTATCTAAAAAACAAAAATAAAAATATAAAAAGTAAAATATTGAAACCGGAAAAAGAATATTGACGGTAATAGGAGTGGTAGTAGAGACTTAACGACCGCCAGCTGGAGGGTCTCTCATCGCGGAGTGCCATTTGCTGAATTAGGGTGATCATATCCTGAGCCGGGTACAGTTGTGTTATATCGATCGACGTCACTCGTGCCAATAGGTTGGGAGGGAAGTATAGGCGTAGCCGCTTGGGGCGACTGGTCAAAGTAGCCTCTTGCTGTCGCACCATTAGTGCCTTGGGTATAATTGCGACTCCGTTGCAAGGGTGGAAGGACAGTAGAACCGCCTGATGAATATTGTGATCGAGAATAGCCTTGTGACATCATCGCTCCCGCAGAATCCGCAGTCTGTTCAGAGATATATATTAAATTAGTTTTATTTGTTAACCAGGAAAGAAAGGGCAGGTAGAGCCCATACAGGTGTGCCTGGCGGATTCACCATCCCTAGGGACTGCATTGTCGCTTGCTGGTTGGATCGGCTCTGAGTCCCTGGGTCTTGCATTTGTGAAACTTGAGCCGAAGATGGGATTCCGTACGACATCTAAATCAGTGTGAGCGGGAATGGCTTTTAATAATACCGGGCCCCGGAGACGCCGTCGCCCCTCGTGCCGTAGGGGTCTTGGTTTGTTGGGGTCCATGCAAGCTGAGGTTGACGAACCGCATAGTCGGGAACTCCAGTGTGCCCTGTAGGATATCCTTGCATTATCGATGTCGGATAACCCCCTGGCTGGTTATACATGGTCGTCGGTTGAGAGTATGCATCCATTGGACGAATCCGTCCGTCAGGTTCATACATGCCTCTATTACCAAAGTCGACCGAGGTTCGCTGGCGCTTGACAGGCCCCCCGTAGTATGTGTAGTCTCTACCAGTTGTCGTTGGATATGCAGTAAAGTTATTACCAGGGACTTGCATGGAAGAGCGATCAGGGGAGCGAGGCAGTGATTGTGGGTAGTCCTGTGGAGCAGGTCGTTTACTTTGCATATAAATTAGCACCAAGATTGTAGCTTGGTCAGAGAAGCTACTTATGCCAAATCAGTTTCGTACTCACATCAATGTTCGTGGCTCCTTTCGAATTCTTAATTTTACGCCCTGATCAGCGAAGGATCGGGAGAGAAATGTTGATTCTGCCATTCCCGGGAAACTTTTTGGAGGGGAGACTTGGGGATTGTTAGCTTCCACATTTATTTTCCGAAACATAATGGGTTGAAGCTCACCAGTAAACCTATCCGATATAGTCGATTTCAAGTATGTTACCACGTCCCTAAGAAAGAAAGGGTTAATATGCTACAAATCCTATAATCTCAAGATTTTCTTGGGTGGAAATATCCTGAAACTTGAGAGTGCCGCTGTTACTCACTTTCGCATTTCGAATAATGTAAACTTGAGTCGATACTCCCCTTCGACCTTAATAGACAAGTCTCCCCAAACGAAAAATCCGCCATCTAGGCCGATAGAGTCAGTGCTAAGTGGCTCACTGACAAATTTTGAACCTAACTTACCTGTGTTATCCACATCCTTCAACCTATGGAGCGAAGACACCAGGGTTCCAGTTAAAGCCGTTGAAGGTGAAATTGGGGCAGGAACCTCTTCAGTAGGATCATACAAGCTGCAACACATGAAATAATAGGGACTTTGAAGATAATGCCTGTCAAGCCCAAGTTAGCAACCAAGGCCTTCGAGAAACAGATAATCAAGACCCTTTTGTGACATACTGTGCTAAATAGGTCCCATCCTCTCTTACCCGTATTTGCACAATCGGAGGCGGGTCAACTGGCTTGCGTTCTAGAAAGGAAAAACGGCCCAAAGGTCAACATCTTCTCATCTTTTGAGAATGAACCAACAATTCGGGACGCTAGTGTACAAACCTTTCTCCTTCCCACCAGCCACGCGCGCCCGGTTGGGCTGCTGGCGAATGATCAAGTCAAAGTCAGAACTGGAGTTTAGCATTGTCAGTGTGCGAAGTCCTGGGAAGCTGAGTAAGAGTTGAAGCCATTTCATGACAAGTAAAGGCTGCACAAACCTCTGAGAATCACGGGGAAGGGAGGCGTCCGGAAACGTCGATGCACTCATCAAGGCGAAATTTGAAGCAAAGAGCTAGAAGAGCCAAAGGATCCAAGTCGGGATATCCGTCAGGAAATGAACCGCGAACCAGAGATAGATCGAACGGGGATTCCTCAGGGGAAATAATGGGTTGAATAACAGAATAGAGAAAGGTTCGGGGAAGTTTTACAGTAAGGAATAGAAAAGAGGATTCTGCGGATCTTTGGAACCTTGCGCTAGGAACTTGTGGTTCAAGAAAGCAGTAAAGAGAGAATGATACACAGTGGGGGAGAGGGGAATTTGGAGGGGTGGTTAAAGATGGGCACGACGGTATGATTGCTGAGTAGCTGGAGCCCGACCAGAGTCAACTATCAAAGTGGAGAAATTGTAGAAATCTATCGAGCTGTGACTCTGGAAAGAGGCTGGAATTGACAGGTCCTTAGCACGGAAGATTGTTGAAAGGCCGAGTTACGAAAGCGGCGTTGAGAAAGGAAAGGTGATGGATGGTGTCGTCAGAATGCAAGCGGCAAGAGCCAGCCGAGCAAGAGCACGGTTCCAGACAAACCTTAACCCAAGTAGGGCGGAGGAAGAAAATCACCAAATTGTTGTTATTTCTTGTTGTTTCTGATTGAAAATTTTCCCTTCCTATCCTTTTCCGTTTCTTCTTTTATTTTTTCTCTTTCCTTTGTTGAGGAAAAAAATTTTTTTTTTTTCTTTTTCTTTTGGGGTTGTTCTTTCAAAATGGAACGTAGGTGTTCACCAATTTCTCAACCCAAGAAAAAAAAAAAAAAGAGTAACAATAAACTGGAGCTCCCGACCGTGTATTTCGGGTTGTCCAATCAAATCGAGAGTTGACCCCAGAATAATCAAAAGCGACAAAAAGTGAAATAATCAGAATCTAGGTAATAGGTCATAGGATAAGTCAGGAAATTCAAACCCAAAATAATCGAAGAACAGAAGGCGAGCAGTAGGTGGCGGGATTCACGGCCACTTCGGTGATAAGACGGTAGCTGAATGATGGGTCAGGCAGTCGCCTCCGGGCAGGCGTCTGACGCACAGAACAAAAAAAAAAAAAGTTAATAATAATATAATGATAATAATAATAATAATAAATAATGACAGTGCTAATAATGATGATGATGAAAAGGTTTTAGGGTAGAAATTTACTAAAATCAGAAGACAGCTGAACCAGACAAATGACCAGTGGAGCTGTACCAGAGAAGATTCCCAACGCCGGCCAGTTTTCGGCCGTCAAAATGGTGCGTCGTTGCCAATGTTAGGTCGACCACGGTTGCGTAGGCGGGCTAAGGTGTGTATCAGTCTCGACGATCCGACAGGAACCGTAACGACATAGAGATGATGCGCACATTGGCAGTCCCGAAAGGAGGGGAGCAACAATTAAGTTGGATTTCAGTTCGGCCACCTGCGCAAGTCTCGAAGTCTACTTTGCCCAGACCAGATCGTCTGATCGAGCTAGGATGAAATCCACCGCGTTTTGCGGGCAAACTACTCCTCAGTACCCCGAACAAACCCCAGTAACGGCTGGCCTCGTGCGCGGAGATGGAGCCGGATATGCAGGCGATCAGACCCGTAACTGGGCGCCACGCAGGGTCTCCAACCCTCTCTGTGACGCCAGAATGAGATTTTCTGCTAGTTGGTGCACGTATCTATCTCCTAGTCAGTATCTCATCCAATAGACAGCATAGTTTGGAGTGATATGGGATTTATATACTTAAAGTTTGATTGACCTTCGCGTGTGGGCGGGAAGACCCTCATTCATAGATCAGCCTCGCCTTCTCCTTCCTTGACTTTGTAATCAATTTGCAGACCCTTGGTCAGGTATCAGCGATTCATCGCAGAAAAGTTACTGGGAGAACCTACCTAGTTATCCACAAACCCTGATTCCTTTGATGTCATGCAGTCGGTTCCGTGTTCCGGCCAAAGAGTGACCAAGGGGTTGGGGCGACGAAAGACTCCGAGGCCCACGCAGCACTTGGACCCTGAACCAACTTCGAAGATGGCTCTTATAGCTGAAGTTTCTTCAACTGACAACTAATAACCAAAAACACTCCTAAGGCTTGAATTTTGCGAAAAGTGCTTATCGAAATGCAACAGATTTCCTCTCCACCTAAGGGTGAAAGTGCGAATCGTATTACAAGCCACGGGTTACCAAAACCATTCCCCTATACCGTTGGTCGTCAAACACTTGGTCACTGAGTATCACCGAGTCATTAGGTTGCAATTCAAGATTGCTTCGAATTCTTGTCAGACAACACAAGCTCCTCGTATCGCTTCGGAAATTATTTTCTTTGGTGCGATGAGAATCGACTGTCAAACCTCCGATTATAAATGACCTCACTCCTCAGGAAAAGGTGGAGGGAAGGGGGCAATAAAATAAGAAAGGAAATGAACGGGGAAAAGAGAAAAAACAAATAAATACAAAAGAGAAAAGAGAAAAGAAAATAAGGTAATAATAATGGGGGGAAAGAAGAAAAAAGAAAAAGAGAAAAAGAAAATAACCCAAACAGAGAGAGAGGGAAAATAAAAAATAAAAAGGCAATAATACAAATCGATCGCAACACTCGACAAAACAAAATTAATTGTGGGAGTGGAACTCTTTTCAACGTGCGGCCGTGGAGAAAAGGTCAGAAAGTCGAAACTCAGCTGTCTTGCGCTCTCTGCGTTCTAGGAATCTCGGTCGGTAGATGCATCACATCGCCTATATCTTGACATGCAGGTCACAGAGGGTTGTGTTCCACACAATGATGGCAATAAGTCCTTCCATATCGTTGATTCGACAGACCGTCTCAGTCAGGCTGAGCTATTAGCATAGATCGGTTCATTGGAGAGTAAGAATGCACGATCTTCTTTTGGAAATAGGATCATCAAGATGAATGGTCCTCCCACTGGTCCAGGCCGAGTTCAGTACCTAATGAAGAGCTAACCTTACTTAAGTAGTGTGGGTGGTCATCTTGGTGGACTACGCTGCCTCCCATGCATAATGAGGGTCCCTGATTCACGCTGTGTAAGAGCGCGGCTCAGGATTACACCGTTCGTTTCTTTTTCCATACAGTGAGCGGGTTTGGGTCATTCCTCTCCTGTTGGGTTGTCGCGCCGTATCTCCGACGAATATGGATCCTAGATCTTAATAGGTGGCAGCTGCATCCAGCCGCATCAGCTGCGAAGCTACTCGCATCGGAAGCCCACAATATTGTCTTCCACCAACACCTCAATCACGCCTAGAACGGCATGGTCAACCCCAGTGTGAACTATCTTGTTGAATGCATTCGATATGATTTTAGGGGGCGGGGAGGGCCCCTTAGGAAACATGAATAATAGGTTGACGAAACGTTTCCTATAAACTCTGATCGCCAACGACAGCAATATCATGTAAACAAGATCAACAACAAGATGTAAATAATGGCAAGCTGTGGCAATCACGCAAGGGTGAATTAGGCCAATAATACCTAGATTTGTGAGGGTCTGGGTCTTGGTCACAAATAATACCTGCATGACCAATGCGAACATCGTCATTCTCCTCCTCACACCCTTCTCCAACCCCCTCCCCCCTTTCAAAAAGCGAGAGAATTGATTAAAGAAAATTAAGAAGCAGATATGAAAATCCTTGTTCGAAAATACTGGTCGAATCCAATCCAGCCTACCCACAAATGAGTTGGTCTGGTAAAATCCAGAGAGCAGATATAGATATACTTTTGCTAAGAGGGAAATAAAAAGAAAAAGGATAAGGTTGGAAGAAAAAAGAAAAGATAATAAAAATTAAACACCTAGGGGATCGCATGATTGACGCCATACCGAAGACCTGTCAGCAAGTCTCCGGATGTTACCTACTTACCACTGCTGCCGGTGGTCGAAAAATTCTCCCGCACGACAATGTATAAAGGATGCCACGTTTCAGTGGCGTGGCGGATGGGGGCTACAAGGAGGAGGGAAATGAAATAGTTGTGAAAAATTTGAGACCATTTGTTGATCGATGGGATGGCACATAAGGAGAATAATACCGAGTTGTAATCCACTTCTCAGGGTCTGCCAATTTCCTCGTTATTTCCTCGAAATGTGTGAGGTCAATTGAAATAAAAAAAAAAGAAAAAGAAAAAGAAAGAAAGAAAAAAATACCAAAAATAAAAATAAATAAATAAATAAAAAGTAAACAAATTAAAAGAACCATAAGAAATCAGGATAAAAAGAAAAAGAAACAAATAATATGAGAGAAGGAATCAATTCCCTACCGCCTCAAACTTTGATCTCCAGGCAATTGTGGATTGATCAAGCCCAACATGCCAAAAAACCTCAGACCAAAAAAAAAAAAAAAAAACATTGTCAAGAGAAAGTGAAAAAAAAGGAGATAAATTCAAAATATTTTTTAACTGCTTTCCCTCCATCTCTTTTCCTCAATCTTCTTCCTTTTTTTTTTTCTCTCATTCTTCTCCAACATCTGTCCCAAGAGCATGTTTATTGTGCGGGTCATAGAAATGCACGATGAAGTGTTCGCCAAACTTAGTGGTTGCCTTTCAATTTGAACTAGCACGGGGAACACAATTATAATAATAATGTCTCCTTAAATTTTGTGGATGCCCTCATTATTTTTATTAACATCTGAACGGCTGATAATGAATGATCTGCTAAACATCCTCCATTCTCCATTGCGTATTGTCGTTCCAGTACCACATTTTAAACCACGCTTATTTTGCGCTACCCGTTATGCTTATTCTGAACCTGAGGATCATCCCATTCCGTCTCTTGCGGTTGTGATCAATGTTAAAAATAATAATTAATAAATAAGTCTTCTCCAGAGTGCTTAAAAGGTTAAGAATCTAGAGCAGACTACAGATTCCGAGTCAATCCGGTCCGCAAACAATTCCATCCCGTCTTCTCCAAATTTATCTAGGCTATGTTGGAGGCTAACACCTATTCGCTGTTCGAGTCGGAGAATGACGATCTGTGAGCCCCCCCACCAACGCTAAGTATGAGTTACCAAAGTTGATTAATTCTTCAGCTGCCAACACCTGGCTCTTACGGGAATACCCGAACAGGGACTCAGACCCTCTGTGGCAAAAGAAGAAAAGGGAAAAGAATGCGAGGAAGAGGGGTTATCAGAAAGATAGAGAGATAGAGTAATAATCAGGTGAGGTAAGGTTTGATGATGATGATTATTTTTTCTAGAAAAAAGGTCAAGAAGCTTTATAACTATCCAAAAAGAAAAAAAAAAGCGCTAGTGTTAAATACAAAAATAAATAAATAAGTTAATAAGAAAAGAAACAACTGAAGGGAAATGTAAGAAAGAAAGAAAGGCGATAAGAATACCTACAAAGGACTTCCAAAAAAAAAAGAAGCGATGTCCCTGACAGATCAAATACAACCGCCGATCTTGATGAGGGGACTTGGAAAAAGAAGCCTTTCAACGGTATATGGCATTATTATTAACAACAATACTAACCAAGCAACTAAAGGACTAATGAGAGTAACCAACTATGAATGATTAATAATATCAATAATAAGCAATTCGCTAATAAGGTAGCTAGTGCCTATATATTATAAATTAACAGCGACCCCTATCAAGGGCAAACAACCAGCTTACTTGCATAATAACAACCAATACATATTTAGTTCCACCAGAAAGGGTTTGGTAAGTATCATTACCATCGAGGTTTTTATTCACCGTCTTTCTCTCGCATGCAGGAATTCAAAGCCAATAATTGAGTGTAATGATCCCTACTTTAATTTCAAATAATCAATCACTTCCAGCACAGATTGTATACGGAGGGAAGTGAAAGAAGAAGAGGGGAAAAGAAAATCAAGAGAGAGGGAGGGAGCGAGGAAAAGGAAGGAATTAGTTTTATTTCTGCTCAATGAGCTAGACAGTCATAGAGTGAGGGAAAGCTACTATGATAGACATGCAGCTATTTTGACTCTTGCTGAAACAAAAAATAATTCCGTTGTTTGAAGGGGAAAAACCATGACATACATATTGTTCCCTATGACTGTTATCACCACCATCAATAGACTCAAAATGCGCCACATCTCATGCCTCCCAACTTCCCATCTACCGACCGACCTACTCCGGAGTATGTAACAATGCCTCTGCTATCATCTTTGCTTCCGTGGTTCCACTCATCCTCACACTACTAAAGGTAAGTTTTTCACTAAAGGAAGGAAGAAGCGGCCTAATAGGTACGGAGAGCAAGAGCTAGTGTCTCGGCCCTTGCCCCAAACTGCATGTATGTACCAAGATCTCAAAGACTCCATCCGTTCAGAGTGATTTCCTGGATTTCATTGCTGCAACTAGTTGATTGACCCAACTGTACTTTTTTTGGCCTTTTATTTTTATTTTTATCATAATTTCTTTTGCTGCATGCAGCTAAGCAGGATGGATCCAACCGGATCCAACCTTTGTCCTCGAATTCTAGCCAAATCGATCTTGCCCTAGTAACTCTCCTAGCCTACAAATAGTTAATGGATTAGCTCCTTTGAGACCACCATTAATTTGCCTTCTTGCCTAGGCCACTCAAAACCGTCTTAAGACTGCCTAAACAGACTGATCATCAACCCACTCCGCAAGGGTCGCCATAGGCAAAATGATAGATCCATTATTATTCCTAGAAATTTCAACGTCTTGCGTGCGGTAACTCGATAGTGGTGAGGTGCAGCCACTAATTATTATCTATTAATAATTATTTATACCAAATAATTATTAGTACTTCTTCCTTTTCCCTCTTCCCGCCGCTTCCCTCTTAGGGTGGTTTTTTCTTCCTTTTTCTTCCTTCCTTGTACGCAATTGGTAACCTTATCTCAATAGTCATTTCTAGGAGTGCCTAATAATACCTAATAGCATAGATCAGATCAATCACAACCTCTACATAATGCAGTTCCATTAAGATGAGCCTTAACCACGTCACGTGAGCAATCACAAGCCACCACATGACACCGCGTCAAGGCAACCTCCATTACCAAGTACTGTAGTTAAATTAGGTTAAAACCTTCTATGTCTCCCGAGAAAGTAATCTTACACGCCAAACTATCAGGAAAATCTTGATTTAAGGGGTTGTGCACTAGTGGTAGCCTTATACACTGGGGCTGAGCAGAGGTAAGTGTGTGTGTACGATACGTACATACCTCATTTGGCCGCAACCAGCGTTGGAATTCAACTAACCCATTAAATAACATATTATTGTCTGACCTTGGGTGACTTCTGAGGACTGAGTACTGACTAACTACAATTATGATCATCAACTATTATTAGTAGCTGCGTAGTTAACTTAACTTGTTAACTAAATAACTCTTGGGCTCTAAGCAGCTTCTCATCACCGTCACCATGAATGACAGTCATATTAGTATTATGGTTATTTAATTATTATTTAATTTTTCTGTGCTACCTCACTTACATGCATGATTACTAGTGGGTTTAGATCCTATCGTTTTCTGCAATTTATCAATGGTTTAATAATAAGTATTTACTAACAGACATCACTGACATGACTAACTCATCCCATATATGGAGAAAATAGAAAGGAAATGAAAAAATAGAAGAGATCTAAGGGGAATGCAGCGGCCCACAGTTGAGGAGACTCTGTAATAATGATAATATCGCCTTCAATGGTAGTAGAACACTAGTTCATCTTCTAATTAGGTATCACTTTGGTAGGCACCCAATATGTACAGATTGAGCCCTTAGGTAAATCTTCCTGCACTGGGTACCTAGTTGCGCAAACGGTTGAATATTAGCAATAATAATAATACATGATATTAAAGAAATCCAATAGTTCCTGATCTACTATGTACTCGTACAGGGGTTATGGACCTATGAGAGATCACTCTTCTCATTCGCCGAAATATCCGGATTTTCTTTTTCTTTTTCTTTTTTTCACCAAGGATTCTCCTTCCGCAAAGGAGCAGCTACTGCAAGTGGAACCCGAAGGAACATCTCCATCAAGAGTGCTGCAGCAACACTGACATTGAGACTATCGACTCTAGCCGGATCGGATGTAACGTCTAGGCTCGTATGGTGCCTAGCCCCAGGGATGCTCACAATAGAGTCTGCCTGTGCTCTTACATGAGGACTCAGCCCGGTGCCTTCGCTGCCCATCATGATGACGGTGGGTGACTGGATGACGAGCCTGCTGGTGCCATTTCCGTCATCGGTAGATGCCGTACTGTTGCCATCCATAACGGAGGAAGGGTCGATGTACGAAGACCCTAGGCTGGGAGCGTCTGCGGCATAGAATCGCCAACCATTAGCCTTGGATCGCTGAATAAAGTCCACTTCATTTTTGACATCTAGAAGAGTCATGTTCTCGGCGGCACCAGCGGATGCCTTGATTGTGACGGGGGATAGAGGCGCGGAGTTTCGGCCAGCAAAAACAACGGCATCAACCCCAAGATAGTACGAGGAACGAATTATGGCACCAAGGTTTCCTGGATCAAGGATTCCATCGAGCAGAAGAATGACAGGATATCTCTTTCGCTGCTGCATAAGGGGATGGTTAATCGCAATGTGGTTATTGCTACCATTGACGACTGCTTCTTCTCGTGACTGTGGAGCCAGATCTACTGTAAAATAGTCATCCTGCAACTTCACGGGGTTGAGTCCCTTAACTGGCAGCCGGGGAAGCGGTGATGCCTCGAGGATGCACCCATTATGAGGCCGGCCAGCACTCATCTTATCAAGCAACCTATCCCACCCGGCGAAGGCCATCTTGACTTTAATATTCTTTGAAAGAGCAAGCTTGCGCAGGGAAACTTTGGCAGCATTCAATTCCTCTCCTGCAGCCTGGTATATGTATAACTTGTAGATCTGGCGTCGGTTACAACGCAAAGCAGCCTCAACAGCAGCTGTCCCATATATGAACTCCGATGCTGGTGTGGTGTAAGGAATAGTTTCCGGAACCCTGACATGTTCCTTGACTCTTTCTGGAGCCGTATCTGTAGATTTATGTGTTCGTATCGACTCGACTCGGTCTGCCCGACGTCTAGCTTTTTCTGGGAGAGAGGGAAAAGGTGATCTCGATGACATTTGGCTACTTTGAAACCGCTGGTGTTCACGGGGCAAAGCGCGGAATTTACCCGTTCGAATAAATTCATCATCATCAAATTCATGTTCCCTATGCCACGGTTGATCTCTTTGTCGAGGTGTGCGCTGCTGCGATCGGGAGATTTTTTTCTCACTTTGGTCATAATATTCATGGGTTTTAGGCTGGAAATCCTCTATCCTTCTAGTCTTGCGGATTCCACGATTAATTGCAGAATTGATGGAGGCATATCGTGCAAATTTCAGGCAAAATACTGAAATATGGGAGTAACGAAGAGAAGGCCGAAAGGGGTTGAGCTGTGCAAAGAGAGACATTGTTATCACATTACTAAATTAATGACATTTTTGCAGCTCTTATTTTTCTCTCTAGCATCTTATTATTGCTGATAAGATAAGTCCCGCATCATCTTTATCCCGAGACTCCGACGTCGCGTTCGTCGCGTCTTTAGCTGAACATTAATCTTACGTTCTTTGGAAATCTATAGTGTGCCAGGTCATTCGGTGTCATTGTCCCACGCCCTACCTAGTAGGTAGCCTCTCTCTCTCTCTCTTTTTTTTTTTTTTTTTTTTATTTTCCCCTTTTACATGGATATCAATGGATATAATTTTATTTTTTCCTCCATTGGCTCATAGCGATCCCTATGTAATCATCAACACCCACGACCCAGAACAGAATGGCATATCCCACCGAGTCTGCAGTTTCTGGAGATGAGGGAGGATTACCTATTTTTGACTACCAAGCAAATGGATATTGCCCTCCCAAGCCTTTGCTTCGTGTGGAGGTTCCTGTCATCTCCAATATTGATGAGTATGAGTTCTTTCCTGGTCATTTCACAGTCAGCTCCATCATCTGGGAAGAATCAGAAGCAACATCTGAACCCTTGTACCGAGTAAAACTTCAGAGTGGTGAGACTCAAACAGTAAGTTTCTAGTATATCTTTGTTGAAGGATCTCATAGTAACCATTTTACTTTGCATCGTCTCTAGATATCCTCCTCGCGGCTTCAAACCCTCGAAAACGGTCTTAAAGCACTCTCGGACTTCCAAAATTTCCGTCACATGCTCCGACCGCCCTCAAGCTCAAGAGAAGAGATTGACAAAATAGAGGATGAAGATGAAGAAGATGAGAATTATACCTCCTCAGATCTACAAACTGGTAATTTGCGACGTGCCCGACGAGCAAAACATGCCACATTCACCGAGTTCTTCGGTACTATCAGCAGCGATGAGGAGGTAGCCATGTCAACAAAATCGACATCCTCAAGTGAGGATATAATTTCTTCATCAAAATTTTCATCAAAATTTGTAAGAAAGAGCCTGCGACAGAGGAAACGAGCACGAACGATTGAGACCTTGGAATCCAACTCAGATGGTAGTACCCACAGAGGCACGAGGCATTCCACACGGCGTCGCAAAGCATTGAGAAGTAATCTACGTGAACGATATGAGGACGAAATTTCTGAAAATGAGATTGTCTCAAAACAGCAGAAATTCATGGGGGCAAAAGAAATATTCCACAAAACGCCACTAGATAACCCGTTTAGACTGTGTCACCATAACGCTTGTGAAGTGTGCTCTATGGAAGGAGATAGTTCAGTAAAGGGCCCTCTCGTGTTTTGCCAGGGATGCACAGATGTCTTTCACCAGAGTTGTTTAGGTCCACGCACAACACGAGAACACCTAGTAACAAAGGTTGCCGATGAGACATTCCTTCTTCAGTGCCGTCGCTGCTTAGGGGTAGCCCAAAGCAAGGACCAGAGCTACCCACATCAAGGCTATTGCTCCACATGCAATAAAAAGGGCAACATGTCCGATCCTCTCCGGCAACGTTTATCATCAAAACAAGAACAACAACTTCGACAAGAGAATAATGGCCAGGATCCAATTACATCTATTGACCTGAGTCGCGTAAATAATCCAGATAACGTGCTCTTTCGCTGTCGATCGTGCCATAGAGCCTTTCATCTCGAACATCTTTCCAACTCTACCAGATCTCAATGCCAGGACTGTGTCTCTCTGCCAGGTGAAATTGGGGCTATCGTCGCTTGGCGACCCATACCCGGCACGACATCCGGCAGCTCAACAAAAATTCCGGAAGTGAACAAAGAATACCTTATCAAATGGAAACACAAGTCATACGCTCATTGTACTTGGATGCCCGGTAGCTGGGTATGGGGTTTTGTAAATCATGTCATGAGACGTGCATTTTTGAAGTCAGATAAGAGCCTCGAACCACGGATGACCTTTGAGGAAGCAGTTCCGGAAGACTTCCTACGAGTGGATATTGTCTTTGATGTCAAATACTCCGACAACCAAGACAAAGAATATGTTCGTGGCGAAAATTACGAGGATGATGTAGAGGAAATAGTGAACGTGTCACAGGCATACGTTAAATTCAAAGGCCTCCCGTATGAGGAAGCCGTTTGGGAATCCCCGCCAGATAGCAGCAATTTTGAGAGCTGGAATGATTTTAAGCACGCCTATGAAGACTGGGTTCAACAAGCCTATGTTCATCTACCAGACCCAGATTCACTTAGAAAACATCTTAAAAGTGTCAGAAGGGCAACATTCAAGTCAAGGGACTCCCAGCCCGGAATAATGACCGGAGGTGAGATCATGGATTATCAACAGGACGGATTGAATTGGCTTTACTTCAAATGGTTCAAACGGCAAAATGCTATTTTAGCCGATGAGATGGGACTTGGTAAGACTATCCAAGTTATAGGACTACTTGCCACATTAATCCAGGATCACAAATGCTGGCCCTTCCTTGTTGTCGTACCTAACTCAACATGTCCAAATTGGCGGAAGGAGATCAAAACCTGGGTTCCTTCGATCCGTGTCGTAACCTATTATGGATCTTCCCACGCCCGAAAACTAGCACAAGACTATGAGATGTTCATCGACGGTAACCACAACCTCAGATGCCATGTTGTTGTTACTTCCTATGAGACCATGGTGGATGATTCTTCTCGGAGGGTCTTATCCAAAATACCGTGGGCAGGTCTTGTTGTCGATGAAGGACAGCGTTTGAAGAGCGACAAAAGCCAACTCTATGAACGCCTATCAAAAATGAAGTTCCCATTCAAAGTACTTCTGACTGGCACACCTCTTCAGAATAATACCAAAGAGCTATTTAATCTCCTCCAATTTTGTGACCCTACCAAAAACGCAGAAACCCTCGAAACTCAATACGGAACTCTCTCAAAAGAAAACATTCCCGAACTTCATAATCTCCTTCGACCTTTTTTCTTGCGCCGCACGAAAACCCAGGTCCTCTCTTTTCTCCCCCCAGTCGCTCAGATCATTGTCCCGGTCTCAATGTCTGTAGTACAAAAGAAACTTTACAAATCTATTCTGGCAAAAAATCCACAGCTGATCAAGGCCATTTTTCAGAAGAAGGATGAAAGTCAACCACTGAAGCAGTCAGAGCGTCACAATCTTAACAATATCTTAATTCAGCTTCGGAAGTGCCTTTGTCACCCTTTCATTTACAGTAGGGCGATTGAAGAGCGAATTGCGGATCCCGAGGAGGCCTTTAGGAACCTAGTGGATGCTGCTGGAAAACTTAGATTATTAGAGCTCATGCTACCCAAGCTGCAAAAACGCGGCCATAGGGTTTTGATATTCAGTCAGTTCCTTGAGAATTTGGATATCATTGAAGACTTCTTGGACGGGCTCGGTCTCCTCCATCGGCGCCTTGACGGAAGAATGACCTCGCTAGAAAAGCAAAAGATGATTGATGAATTCAATGCCGATCGCTCCCCATACTTCGCGTTCCTTTTATCTACCAGGTCAGGGGGTGTGGGTATTAACCTGGCCACTGCTGACACTGTTATTATAATGGATCCAGATTTCAATCCTCATCAAGATATGCAAGCATTATCTCGTGCTCATCGTATCGGTCAAAAGAATAAGGTCCTTGTCTTCCAGCTTATGATTCGGGCCAGTGCTGAAGAACGTATCATGCAGATCGGCAAGAAGAAGATGCTACTGGACCATGTGCTTATTGATCGAATGATCTCAGAGGAGGACGATGGACGGGACTTGGAGTCAATTCTCCGCCACGGAGCGCAGGCGCTATTCGACGATGATGACTCTGGTGATGTCGTCTATACATCTGAGTCTGTTGATAAACTTCTCGACCGTAGCCAGGCCGAACAAGTAAAGTCACCCGAAGTGGATGACGCTAGCTCTCAATTTAGCTTTGCCCGGGTTTGGGCAAATGAAAATCAAAGTCTGAATGATCTGCCTCAGGATTCCGAGGAAACCCCGATATCAAATACCAACACTTGGGAAAAGATCCTCCAGGAGCGGGAGAAAGCAGCCATCGAGGAGGCCAGAAAGAAAGCAGAAAATCTGGGCCGTGGGAAGCGTAAAAGAGTGGCTGTTTATTATAATGTCAACACAGAGCCATCACCAGTCAAAGCCCGCGCTGAACGGGCAGCTGAAAGTGACACAGATTTCAAAGAAGACGGGCTCCCCTCCGAATCCGACCATTCCATGGATGAAGCCGTCACCGATTTCGAGGAACCAGAGAAGGAACCGCGAGGTAACATCTTCTATGTCTTAAGGATTAATACCCGGGACTAACAGTAGCCACAGTTCGTTCATTCAGGCGAGTCATACTGGACCCGGTGCCTTCATTCAGCGCTCCAGGTCTAGACGGTCAAGTGGATCTATGCTTGGCCTGCACTCAGAACCACCCAGTTGGCTATTGTCGTTTGAAAGCGGCCGGCGTTGAACATTGTGGCCTATGTGGGCTTGCACATTACGGAATCTCTCGCACCTGTCCACATCTGAAATCAGACACTCACGTGTGGAGGATGCTAGAAGCTTTAAAATCAAGCAATGAGGACCGCGAACTAGTTGGTTTAGCCAAGAAGTATTTACAAGGTATAAGAGGGGACCTTGCACAGCGCAAGAGAAGGCAGTCCAATAAAGCTGCGGCTAGCATCCAGGACCCGAGCACGCGGAGTGAGACTCCGACCAATACCTCTACTGCTGCCCCTGCTGCTCCTGCTACTTCTACCGCCTCTGCTTCCACTTATGCGAGTCCCTACGCTACCGGAGTACCCATGATTGATCTTACAGGGTATCCCACGATCAACAGCTATGGACACCCACAACATCCATATAGACCCATGCTCCCCCACGCACACCCTGGAGGGCACACCCACCCTCCACCCAACCCCGGTTATGGATGAGAGTTTTCTGGTAATCTAGTAAATTCTAGTAAAATCGACTCCAGATCCTGGCGGTAATCGTTGGTTGAGAGGTTGAAAATGCCACTTTTACTGATCGGAATGCCCGTGAAGCTTCCATTCTTATAACTTATCATCTAGGGTGCAGTTGCTCTTTCGGTTTCTATTCTTTAGCATCTCAATTAGCGGGGAAGGCGTATGATATCTGAACATATAGTATTCAGCGGCCTTTGTATCTACTATCTAGCATATCTTGTATTATACATCAACTATTACATATGTAAGCAACAGCACCGTGGAAACCACTTATTAATCTACTGATAATAAATAAACCACCACGGCACCATTGGTGAGAGCTTAAAGTCGGTGCGGTTATAGGTACCACGCTTCCAAGGCAGCCCACAGGCTCTGGCAAAAAAACCATCAAAGGCGGGTCCAGACAAGAAGCTAGCGGACTACAGACAAGCAATCGCAAGGTCCCCCGTTCTGGACGTACAGTACCACTTTCCGCAGCATTCGTCTGCTGGATCAAGCCTTCGTCTTTGATCAGGATGTCTGCTATCTATAGTAGATTTTAATATCATATACCTAGATAGAACGGTGTGGTACACCTCTATAATCATTTCGAAGCTGGATAGGTACTTTTACGTAAAATAACCGGCTAATTATATAGCTCTCCAACAGATAGAGTGAGAGTTAACAGAAAGTAATTTGTGCAACTAAGTCTAGTACGGAGCAACTCTCAAACTGCTAACCACTTTGCAAGGTCTCTAGTCTCAGCGACATCACCATGATCAGAACACTGAAGTAAAGCAATAGATTTGCTATATTAGCTAAGCCTATTGCTAGCTTTAGGAGATGTGGATATATAAGAGAGAAGCTTTACAGCGTATGGTACTCTTTAACGCTTGATCGGCAATCTATCAGTCTATCTATTTATACTGGTATAGTGTAGGTCTCGGCTTATTGTTGCGTTTATAAGCATCCATATACTCAAATATAGCCAAATATACAAGTAATATTTGTCCTTAGTGGGCAAGAAAAGTCAATTAGAATAAAATTTTCTCTCATCTAGCTTTCTTGATCTCTCCTGTGCCTCCCACCCCCTCTCTTTCCTTCGCCCGCTCTATATAGATTTTATTTCTATATTTGCTCTAGAAGCTTTCTGGGGGGGAGCATGGATAACCGTTTGTTAAAGAGTCTCTATACCTACCATAGTTTGAAAATTGTAAAACATAGGCTAACAAAGTGAAAAAACTAATTTTGTTCATGTATACCTGTCCTGGAAAGACCATCAATCAGTCGATCACAGCCCATCACACATCTCCTAGCAGGTAATAATTAAATTTCAGGCACAGACAGACAGCAAGCTTCTTAAAATTGTAGACTCCATACTATATACAGGCAGGGATAACATTGTCGCAGTGGTTTAACCTGAGGTAATCGCACAGTCGTCTCCGTCAAGTACTGGCAAAACTCCTTCTCGGTCTGCTTTAAGCAAGCTAGGTGCTCGCTCACCAACCGATTGTTGTGGAATCTCTACTCCAGTGGTGACCAAAAAAAAAAAAAAAGCAAGAATCAACAACGCAGGGGATCTCTTAGTCTTGGGTCTTGCCAATATCCAAGGGCCTCTTTTATATTGATTTGTTTCTGATCCCGCACGCAACGAATGCTTGTTTGCTTCAAGCATTTGGTGGAAGACAAGAGAATGACAGAGGTGTAAAGATAACAGATAACAAGTATAGCTTCTAAAAAGAAGGGGGCAATTACACAAAGAGTAAAATAATAATTGACGCCTGAATACCTTGATGTACAGGATATATAAGAGGGAAGGATTTAGAAGAATAAAGAAAAATTAAGCGAGGGCTCTTCAGGGCTCCTAATCAGAAAAAAGAAGAACGGTGTCATATGTCGTGGTATATATATGTCACTACCACTAAATTTCTGTCCACGTTAAAACCACGCCCGCCATGCATCCCCTTCTATGAGCGGGTGTACCTAGGCCTAAAACTACAACCACCGACGGAATGAAACATGTGGGAGCCATTCCAATAGCGCTAAATCGCGTGGGATATTTCGAGTAGTGGTAAATTTTCTACAAGACGTCGTTTGAATGCTGTGCAGGGTCAGGGATCCGGCTGTGTCACATACGGTTGCCTGGTAGATGCATTACTTCATCCACGTTATCTCTCCAGTGTCCAGAAAACATATGTATCAGGTATTATTCTGTTTCTTCGTCTCTCTGAATCTAGACAAGTGATATACTATATTCTAACAAGACTGCCCAGGAAATCTTGTGGCTGTGCGACATGGTGACCAACGCAGCCATCATGAAGCATTCGAAGGAATAAGCAAGCGGCTCCCACAAAAGCAAAGGAGGTAAAAAATTAATTATGTATAGCGCCAGTGACTAAGATATCCAGAAATTTGATCACTACACCGCAAGAGAGGCAGGTAAGAGAGCAAAATATTTAGAGGCAAGAGAAGAGGTACCTGCAGCCATCCGGTCAGGATGGTTGTACTGACCAACTAACCAACATCGTCAGACAAACACTGACAGCATAGTGGATTTCGCCTAGTTATCATTTGAGTATCTGGTCCATTTATCCTTCTCAGCTATTTTTGGTTGGTCTAACTATTCTGTTTTGAATGAATCACCCAGGGTGATGGATTCTTTTGTAAATTATTCACTTCTTTTTATCTATTGTGCTGTATATATCTTTTTGGAAGGCTTCAAAGGGGCCCCTCTCTGCAGTATATACACTCTATCTATCTTTGCATTTCTTTTTTCTTTTTCCTTTTTATTCCCTTTTTTTTTCTCCAGTGAAGACAGGAGGCGAAGTTATAAAAGAAAAGAAATAGCAAAAATCCCTGCATATCTGTCTAGTGTTGCTTTCCTGCCCCCAGCAAGAGTGAATGTCCTCTTTCATGCACCAACTTCACCTTGTGTTGGCAATTTCAACTCACTGTGCGAAGACAAATTTCTTCTCGCTTGTCCCTCTTGTCTTCTTTTCAACATTTCCTATCTTTTCAATCTCTCCTTCTGATATATTCCGCCCACATTCCTTTTCCTTTGGCTACACACTATGGCGGCATAGTATCTCAAGTTCTCAATATAGCAGCTGTCATATTCTTTAGGTCGTCTGCATTCTAATACCATTCGCTAAAGTCTCGGTGATCATAAGAAGGCTCAGGTCAATATGTCTTCTTCCCTACGCCCCCAGTTCTTTTGTACCCGCCCGAATGGTACCCTCACGCCCTTAATCGCCCTTGACGAGCTTCCTTCTCACATCTCGCTTCGTGGAATCCCCCGTACTCTATCCCCTAACGACACACAAGGCATGACTAGCCTGGGAACCGTTAATTCTAGAGCTCAGCTCTACGTGGTTGAGGGGGTCACACCTACAACAACTCGTGCCTCGACAAACGCGGCTAGTCAACGTTCCCGCAACTACGATCTTCAGACTTCCTTGATGAGAATCATTTCTGATGAAAATATACCGACAAATCAACGCTTAGCACTCCATTCTTTGGTCCAGCAAGGCGGCTCTCAAAGCATCCCGGTGAATAATCCTTCAACCAGCGGTTGGCTTGTTCCTAATGGTGGCAACGGTTCTGGGAATGGAGGATCGAGACAGGTAAGTGTTCTGCTTATGAGACAACATATTAATTACCATGCATGGGGGGCAACTAACACTCTTGTAGAACTACAATGGTCGTAATTTGAAAAAAGAATATTGTTCCTACTGGATTCGCCATGGAGAATGTGATTATCAGCAGCAAGGTATGAGCCGCATGACTATTGCCTTAGCTCATTGTATACGATTTACTAAGTTCTACCCGATATAGGATGCCTTTATAAGCACGAAATGCCCCACGACTTGGGGATGCTCGAAAAACTTGGGCTACGTGATATTCCTCGCTGGTATCGCGAGAAGTATGGTATTCCTAGTCTCTTGCCACATGGCAATGGGAATTCCCGCGCCCAGATTGGCAAAGAAGGTGGCCAAGACCATAGTACTATTAAATCGATTCAGTATCCTTTACGCCTAGGTATTAGCGGCGCAGACCACTCGGAGTTGGAAAAAGACCCTAAGCTGAAGGCTGCAACTTATATCCCCATACAGCACCATTCAGCCATGTTTCCCCCAGCTCCCCAACCCACTTATCAATGTGCAAACCCAGCGATTCCTCAAAAACAAGGTCCAAAGAACTCGTCCAATCAACTCAATGCAGCGGGTAAAAAAATTGATTTGTTGTCTTTCGATCACCTCCAAGACTATTCGCCCTTGAGCACTTTATGTACCAGCCTACCCTACCGTGGCAAAGAAAACAACACCCTTGAAGCAGCTGATAAGAACCAACGTGATGACATTGTACGCAACCTTCAGTCTCTCGTACCAGTTTCCCTGCCTGCAAGCACAGATTGCCTTGCCTTTGACTCAACTTTGGGCACCAGTCAGTCCAAGAAGATGCAGAAGTCTCGTCGCCTGTATCAACCCCGGTCCCCTTTCCCGGAGGGTGGTATCGAGATCACTGAGTCTGATCCCTTGAATGTTTTCCAGAATCAGACTACGGCTTCATCCAGCGGTCATTCTGTCGGTTCCAAGAATACAGGTTCGCAGCTAGCTAGCCCTCTCACAGACCCTATTCATGGAAGGGCCATGTCTGAATCTCCCACTCGTGGTGTTTCTCCTTCGGTCCATTCGGGCGCCTCTTTGTCCTCTGGATCCAGTCCCGGTGTTCTGCGCAGCCGTGTTAGAGACAAAGCTCCCAAAAGAAGCTTTGGTGCGATCGGCACAAAGAAAAGCTATCGCAAGAGATCCGTAGGATCCTCCGAAGAAGACTTGTTTGGATTCGCCAAAGAATAAGAAAGTGACATAACCTTAATTACCTTTTACAAACACGCAAGCAACAAACCTCATCCCATTTCTTATCTTTCTTTATTATCTTCACGAGAATATTTACGAACATGTTTCAACTTTCACCTCAGCCCCTTGATATGATTTGACGAACTGGTCACCACTTCGTAGCCTAAATATACCTACAACCTCCCAAGAGGAAGGTTTGTTGTTGTATCTGAACCAATAACTGTGGGTGGCTTGAAATGGATGAAATACCTACACGACGAAAATGACATTTCATTGCTCCATTTATTCGGCTCATTTCTTACCCACGTTGGATGAATTAATCTACTCTTTTCCTCTTTTTTTTTTGTCGCCGAAGAATAACGACTCGAGATGGTGATTGGGATATAACAACCCCATTCGATACTGGGTTACACTAGCTCATGGTTAAATATCAAGCGAAACACACGAATCCATCTATCTCTTTCTCTCTCTTCTTTTAAAAAGGGAAAAACAAAGATTTTCTCTTATCAATGTTTCTCCTCCTTCTTTTTACTCTTTATTTATTTATTTATCATGTTTTATTATCCATTTTCTTTTCAAATTGTTATTTCCAGATTTTCTCTTTCTTTCCTTTTCTTAATTTTTACTGACCGTGCCGGTGTACTATAACTGGTGTCCTGTTTATTATTGCGATAAGAGGGAAAAAAAACTGGGAGGAACAGTTCAATATCTAAAAAATGGAAAAAAGAAGGGAAGGATGGAAGGATGGAAGGAAGGCACAAAAACAGGAGCCCGTCTCCATATGATATCTGATCTCCCACAGATGGAATGAATGGATTAACTCTATTTTAACAATATTGAGAGAGTCACTTTGCTATGCTCTTTCTTCAAGAAATGTACAAGTGTTTCAATACAATAATTACCACAGATGCTCACTCCTATTTAGCTATCAAAAACAAGAGGTATGTAGAAAATAAAATAATATATAGTACATAGAGATATCAAAGTCTAAAACGACCTTTGCGCCGCCCTCGATGTTTTGAGTTTCCAATGATATTTGGGGAAAAAAAAAGTGGGTGGGAAACAGGATAATAATAAAAGTATAGAAAAAGATCACTCTACCTCGAGAGACCAAATACATGCGCTGCATACTGCGTTCATCAACCTCTCTCCAATAGTCCTATGCTTGCCTCATCTATCGTAATTTCTTCTTCTGACCTTTAGCTGTAATTTTGACAGCAACTTTCTCACGTTCTTCGGTGGCCTTTACCTTCAGTGGATTCAAAGCCGGCAGAACCTTGGAGGCCTTTGAAACAACATCGTTTCCATCAACAATGGCCTCTCGTTCTTGCTGGTGGCGGGCACGTTGCGCCCTTGTGGCTTCGAGTTGTTTCTTGCGTTCTGGCGTCATAGCCCAGGATTCTGGGAAGCGAAGTCTTTGCTTCGGTTTGTGATGACGGAGGTCGAGTGGAATGTCTGCAAAGGAGTCTCCCTCTTTTGCTTCTTTGATCAATGTTTTGACGAGATCACCTAGGTAGCGCTTGTTCTGGGCACGGGTGGAGAACTTCTCGCAAGACATGCGAACAATGTCGGTATCAGGGTTGTACCGGGGACCGACAAGCTTGAGGAAAGTCTGACGCTGAGCCTCAGAAAGATATTTCGGGGTCAGATCCCGGCTACTTAATTCTACAACAACCTTGTGCTCAGCTGGGTGTTGTTCGCCCATGTATGTGGTGTAGCGGAAGCGGAGGATATGAGTTTCTGGGGGAAGTGTGAAGGGCTTGGCCAGCTCTAAGAAGGAGTTAGACATAATACAATTGATTGTTAACAGATACAAGGAAGATGAAAGATGTTATAAGAGGGGAGAAAAGAAGGATTTATAACTTACTGCTCAGGAAGGGCATATCCCAGGCGGTGATACGGGCGTATTCTCTGATTTCGCGATGTAATTCAAGCTCCGCATGGGCCATAGAAGTGATTTCGTCATCGTTAAAGTGATCGTCTTGGTCCTCAACGATACCGAACTCGTCATCTTCCTCCTCTGCCCAGAAGCCGCGGGCTTTTTCCCTCACATCATCAAATCGCATGGGCTCCTCCTTCTCTAGCTGGTTCACGCGCTTCTCGATCTCCGCAAAGGCTGCTGCTCGCTTGACGGGGTTGTTGAATTCTGCGATGATCCGGCGGTTCTCGGCATCGAATTTCTCCCGGTCTTCGGGGCTCATCATATCATACATGGAGCGCTCTTCCTTGGTGAGCAAATCGGGTGAATACTCGGGAGCTGGAGGGAGGTCCTCGGGGCGAGGGTCTCGCGGAGGAGCAGGTATTGGAGGATCTTCGGGCATAAAAGGAGAGGGAGTAGCGGAGAATGAACGGTATGGGAGGGCAATTGGGCCTCTCCGGGCCATTAACCGAGTGGAACGGCCCAGAGACCTGGCAAAAGAGGCCATTGTGGTGGGATGTGGTTGATTTTCTTGTAGATGAAGTTCGAGGAAATCGGCGATTGTTTTTTCTTGCGGACGAGAAGTTGTGCCAATCGACGCTAGTCCTAATTTGGTCATCCAGTGACGGCTTATTCATAAGAATATTATAGTTAACTAACCAGAATAATTCGTTATTTCTGCAAATTACGACGCTTTTATTAATATGCCTACTGAGTAGGTAGTAAAAGAATCAATCGTCATCCAACGCTTTAGTTTCGAGATCTTCCTGCTTCGAGGGCTCATGCGTTATACCTCATCATGTCTTAAGATTTCACGATCATGAGTAGAACAACCTGTGCATGGCGTGAACTTTTAGTTAAAACTTCCGAAACAAACTATGGAACAACCACACCCCATGAAGTTGTGCTTCGTGACGGTAGGAGCTACGGCTTCCTTTGAACTTCTATTAAAGGCTATTTTGGACTCGAAATTTTTGTGCGCCTTGCATGAGTTTGGCTATACCAATCTCCTCATCCAATACGGCAAAGATGGTCAGGCCGTCTTCGACGATTTTGTCCGCAACTGTCCACATGGCGATCCTAATCGCCATGGAGTGACCATTGATGGGTTTGACTTCAACCAAACAGGCTTGGAACAGGAAATGCGTCTCACCCAAGCAAACCAATCTGAAGGTCGGAGTGGGGGCCTGGTTGTCAGCCACGCAGGTACGATGTCTTCTCCACTCATCTCGGTCTTCTAGAGCCCCAAGACTGACCGAGATAACTAGGATCTGGTTCTATTCTTGCAGCACTGCGGCTTGGGGTGCCTTTAGTAGTAGTTCCCAACCCGACACTCAAAGATAATCACCAGGAAGAGCTAGCCCATGAGCTTCAGAAGCAGGGATACGTGGTGTCAGTGGACTATAGGTATACACCTCTTCTCAGTTGATTCTTTTAACTTTTTTTAAAAATAAAACTATCATACGAGCTTTATTTCTTTATTTACTAATCGATGCCCTGTCGCTTCTCATTCTAGGGAGGTATCTTCTGCATTGGAGCGAGCTGAAAGTCTCCGAAATCAGATGCTTACCTGGCCGCCCGTTAAGGGAGCCAGCAAGAACCGTCCGCGGACCTTGGAACAAGTGATGTCCGACGAGATGGGATTCTTAGACTAGTGCTCTTATTGATTTTTCCATCGAAGGAGTCGTTGATCGGGTTTTGGAAGCTCATTTTGAAATAACAGAAGCTTGTCTAAGCTGCTTCTCAGGGCGGCTTGCCGTAATAAATAGTCGAGGGAGGCGGGGAATCCTAGTAAAGAGTATAGAATAGGGAGTCTTATAAATATATCACTTATGGGGAATGTCTGTATGTAAGTGTAAGATAAGTCCCTCAAATGTGCATAAAAGAAAAAGAGAAAGAAAAAAGAGGGGGGCCGTAAGCATGGGTGATGTTGTGGTGGTTCCTTTGTTGACGATGCGGGAGAGTTTCAACCCAAAGAAAGCTCACCAGTCAACACACCAGAAACAACACCTGTGTCTGTCCGCAACACTCCCTTTCGAATCCATCTCCCTCCCCCAATCATCTCCTCCTCGATCTTTGGATACTTCTTCCCCCATTGTTGAAGCTCAATCCCTATTTATTCCCGAGTCTACGCCCCCTCGAGTCGCCCGATCTACCAGGCCGTGGGGCCGCTCTCCCAACTAAACCGAAGCTTCTCCCAAAACAACATCATCCTCCACACCTCTCCCCTCCCCCCTTCAAATTCCTCCTCGACCTCCCACGCGTCTCCCTTTTCCTCGCAATGGCTGAGGCCACACTTCATAATGCTCCCATTGTCATTGACAATGGCAGCGGCACAATCCGCGCTGGATTTGCCGGCGAGGAAGTCCCTTCATGTTATTTCCCAGCCTTTGTCGGTCGGCCAAAACATCCCCGGGTGATGGCCGGCGGTCTGGAGGGTGACGTCTTCATCGGTCAACGAGCCCAGGATTTGCGCGGCTTACTCAAGATTCGGTATCCATTAGAACATGGAATTGTTACAGATTGGGATGATATGGAGAAAATCTGGCACTACGTTTACGAGAACGAGCTCAAAACACTCCCTGAGGAGCACCCGGTCCTCCTGACCGAACCACCGCTGAACCCACGAAAGAACCGCGATACCGCCGCCCAGATCATGTTTGAAACATTTAATGTACCGGCTTTATACACATCTATCCAGGCCGTTCTGTCATTATACGCGTCTGGACGTACAACTGGCGTCGTCTTAGATTCAGGGGATGGTGTATCTCATGCGGTGCCGGTATTTGAGGGCTTCGCGATACCTAATAGCATCCGAAGGATTGATGTCGCGGGCCGTGATGTCACAGAACACATGCAACTGCTGCTGAGGAAGAATGGACACGTGTTGCACACCAGCGCAGAAAAGGAGGTTGTGCGTATGATCAAGGAGAAGGTTTGCTACGTTTCTCTAGATCCAAAGCGCGAAGAGAAGGACTGGATGAATACGTATCATAAATCGGAGTCAAAGTCCGTGGACTACGCGTTGCCTGATGGGCATAAAATCAAGGTGGGTTCGGACTCTTCTTTGTCCTCACAATGAGTGAAAGGGGATGACAAAAAAAGGGGGGAAAGCCGTGTTTTTAACCTAGAGTATAGATTGGACAAGAGCGCTATCGTGCTCCTGAAATCCTTTTTGATCCCGAACTCATTGGCCTCGAATACCCCGGGGTGCACCAAATCGTCCAGGACTCTATCACCCGCACGGACCTGGATCTCCGGAAATCCCTGTATCTCAATATTGTCCTCTCTGGAGGAACGACACTATGCAAGAATTTCCCCGACCGACTTATGCGAGAGATTAAGCGATTGGCTGTCGAGGATATGAAGATTCGGATATCTGCTCCTGCCGAAAGAAAATACACTACCTGGATTGGCGGTGGTATCCTGGCTGGGCTAAGCACATTTCGCAAGGTAAGACCGTCATACTTGCATAGAAAAGCCCTACAGAAGCACTGATGTGGTCTCCTATAGATGTGGGTTAGCGCCGATGAATGGCATGAGGATCCCGAGATCATTCACAAGAAGTTCGCTTAAACCACAATACTCTTTTTCTGCTTCATTTATAAAGATGGAAGCCTACCTTTTATCATTTTTCTTTCACCTGCCTCTCTCTCTCCAGAGTTATCATTAGAGGTGCACTCTCATGACGATAAGTCAGGCTTCCTAGGTTCAAACTACAAACCCCAGACAAGCAACCATAACTTGAACAAAAGAAAAAAAAGAAAAGAAAAAAAAAAGTGCCCACTGATATGGCAGACATTATGAACCTTTAATCTAGCGGTCTGCCTGGCATTTCTCACCTAACTCTTGCGAAAATGGAAATAAACCGCTTTGATACCCCAAGATTTATTTTATTTTTATCCTTGTTTCCTTTCTCCCTCATGTTGTTGATTATGGACATTATGCATGTAGCTACCAGCCCCTCATATGTTCATTCTGCAAAGGCAAGCATGTGTCTCATACCAAATTATCGGCAGGCATCCTTTCCTACTTGCTACCTGCACGTGTGTCATGCAATATGCATGAACATATCAGACCAAACTGGATTCCACTCTAGACTCTAACAGTTCAATTCCTCCGCCCTTGTTCAGATAATGATGAATCTTTGGAAGGATTATGATTATTTCTCGTTATTATAATATTTTTCTGTTGAGATCTATCTCTTTTTCCCCTCTACTTGTACCTTCTTTGATATATTACTGAGGACGATAATCCCAGGATTTCTGTCTTGTAAATAATGACATTGGAATAGAAGGATATTAACCCCTCTTCTCCCTCTGCATCCGTAGCAAAACACACATAATCATGCGATTGATCCACCAGAATAATGTATGACTCAAGCCATACCAGAACTCAGCCAGACCATCAGACCCACCCGCCTCAAGCCAATACAAAACAACCCAGAAAAATACCTACCTACCTACCCTTGCATCACACATAAGGATAGAAGGAATAGAAGAATTTGGATTAGAACCAACGACTACGTGGTAAGTAGCAGACAGTAAGTACCTAATAACAAACTCAGCCAATATTCCGAACTATTTGTTGGATCAGATAGGTATGAATTAATAAATAAAATCAACCAACCAACCAAGCAGTCAACAAATTGTCATTCTTCCCAAGATCATGACTAACTCTAACCATAACCATAACCATAACCATAATCATGATAATACAACCCTTAAGAAGTATGAAATAAAAAAAAAAAAATTTTTTTATTAATATTAGGTAGGAGGAAAGTTAATTATGTACATACATACATACAGTACGTACTACCTTGAGAGAGAGAGAGAGGTAAAGTTCCAGTGAGGAGGTAGGTTCAGGTTCCTGGCATCTACCTCTGCCTTCCTATCTGGGTTAGGGTTGTTTTTTTTTTTTTTTTTGGGTAACAAGAATTTGTGCAAAGGGTGCTCAGCTCAGCACTGCTGCTTACCTACTTATGGTTTATAGAATGGAGGTATGTAGGAGTAACTCCATCTACATTCCAGGAGCTAGACATCCAAGATTGAGGTTGGAAATGGTCTCATACGTAGTTAGCAATTGTTTTTATAGTGATATAGTAATAATTAAATGTAGTATTCGATGTAGGGCTGTGTATCATATTTGAAAAAAAAAAAAATTGATTAAATGATCATGATAGGTACGGGAATTTGGTAGTTATTCATTAATTCTTATGTCATTATTCGACATGCATAATTTGCATATTTTTTCTGCTGCAACTATGACTCCCTACTGTATTCTTGTATTTCATTTTTTTTTTTTACGAGGGAAAGAATTTTTTCAAAAAAAAAAATATATATATAATTGATTGATAGGTATACATGGTGAATACCTCCACCTTGGTTTCTTCCCCAAGAATTATTAAGTAATCTTGGTATATTAAAACAGTAGAACAAAAGGTTCAAGGTTCACAGAAGGGAATCACTGAGATAAAGACATATAAGGGACATAGAAAACAAATCAACGTCTCCAAAACCGGGGTATCATAAGGAATAAGCCATGCTTGGTAGCTTCTTTTTGGGGTTTCTCTTCAAAGTTGATTAAAGAGATGGGTTTCAAGAGGAGGTAGCTGCAGTCAAGCTGAGCAATTAAAAAAGTAGTAATTGGTAGCCGAGGCTTTCTTTCAAATGACGGAGGAGGGATGGTTCTCGAGACATAAGAAATAGGAAAGAAAAATAAAGAGATCGAATAGGTTGAGCATAGAGCCAAGGGGAGGGGGAAAAAAAATCAAGAAAAAAATTAAAAAAAACTTTTTTGGTTGGTGGTCATCGTGAAATCGTTGGAGTCATCATGAGTTGGTAGAAGCAAGTCGCTGAAGGAGGATCCGCTGAGAAAAAAAAGTAAAAGGCTGAAAGAATAACGAAGAGGGTATCAGGCGATGTTAGATATAGAACGATCTGGGTCTATTTCTATGCCATTCCCTTTAGCTTTCCCCAACCCTTCTCCAGGCCACGGAGAGCAAAGCCCCGAGCACGCTCACTGGCAGTCGAACCGGTGCTGCTGTTGGTGCGGTTACTGCTTGCGGAGAACATGCGGCTGAGGGAGCTTTCGTTGTCGTTGTGGATCATGTTGCCTGCTCCGCCACGGCCAACGTGGTAGACGGGGGCAGCACGGCGCATATCACGCTCCAATTCCTCGTCGAAGCTGAAGATAGCACGCTCGCTGCTGTTGTGGACATTGCCGGCACCACCACGGCCGGACTTGAAGGTGCGTGGGACATGCGAGTCTAAGCGTGCAAGCGAGGCAGGGCCAGTGGCGGTGCGCGAATCAGTGGTTCTGGTGTTCTTCAAGTTGATGACATTGCCGGCACCTCCACGAGCCGTGTGCAGCGCTGGACGGCCGGTGTGAGGGACGGAAGGGTGTGGTTCGATGACCCTGTAGTGAGGCATGATTGTGTACGTTCGGGTGGTGGTGGCAGCTGTTGTATTGTTGCTGCGAGATTGCTGACGGTATGATCTGCTATCCAGATTGTAGATAGTGACGGTTGACTTGAGGTGGATAGATGTTTTTAGTTGTAGATCAAATTGACGGTTGGTGTAGAGTGATTAGATTGTAAGGTGGGAGAATTCAAGATTTAAAAATGGAAAATAGATTTCTTAGAGTTTGCACCTGCTTGTTTGTTCTTTTTCTTTTAGGTTTCTTTGCCGGATGGATCCTGTTAATAATGGGACCCAACCATTGAGGCGGGGACAGGTTTTATATAGTTGGGTCAGGAGGAGGGTAAACTATGGTTCTGGGGGGGGAAAGTGGCCAAGAAGGGCACGCAATTCCCCTGGACGCATGATTCTTGCAGCCATTGGTATTGGGCGTTTAGTTCACATTGCTCAGCTGGGACCCTTTCCAGGTACAGGATGGTCACAAGGGAGGGGCGAGGTGAATCCATTTGCGCTTCAAGTGGATTTGCAGTGGAGTTCACCATCGTCGGTATGAGCAACAAAACGCCCAATATGGAGTCGACCGAGAGCGACATAGAAAAAAATTTTTTTACTTACCACGAAATGTAGATCTCCGCCTCCTCCGTCTTGTTCATGACAGTACCATTACCACTTCTATTCTAAGGCGGTTTAGGGCAGCGTCAAGAACGTGCGGCAACTTCAGCCAATCAAAGATAGCCACAGAGACCGACTGTGAATGCCATACCGACTCTAATTGGCTGGGGCCTTTCCCCAGCGGATCTCGGCAGCAACATTTCCTGGCTGCTTTTACAGCCGCTTGGATCATCTGACTCTGAACGGCGTCTCTCGAGGTTGTGGCGAAACGTAACAGAAACTGGGTGCCGGGCCAATGACCAGCTCCAGGTCGGCACACGGCTTGATTCTGGAGGTTTCCTGAGGGTAATGGAAACTCCTGCTTGGTCACAAGTGTTCGCTTTTGTTGGCAAAACAGGCCTCCATCACGCAGTCCTGACTAACGTAACTTACCTGAGGTACGACCTCCCCTCCTCAAACTACCTCTGTATGCATCGTATATAGTAGTGGGCTGCACATTATCCCAAAACAACTCTCTTGCCTACATCAGGTGTGCCTCTAGGTGGCTGTCTGATTAATTGCCCAGCTTCCTTCCTCCAACCCTTTCAAGCCTCTTTGCAATTGCCTTCGCATGTTCGCGTGGCCTTCGCCTTCTTCTGGTAGAGAATTGTAACATGTACGTAGCGTATGATGCCATTCCGTGGTCCAGCTTTCAAAGGGTGACTAACACAGGGCACACGAGGGGAAAATTTTTTTTTTTTTTTTTTTTTTTTTTTGCCTCTCCGCAAAACCCAGTCATTTTATGCCCATGTACAATTGCATCATCGTCTCTACGTAACTACAAACCTTAAAGGATTACTGTGCCGAGAACTCACTATTTGCTTGGAAGTTACATAGTCCGGGCAAGGGGAAAACAAAAGAACAACAAGAGAAGAAAGGATTTAGGTAATTGCTGCTTACTTCACAAACTACCGTCAAGGGATCGCCAACAAACCCTGACCTGCTGTGGAAGGAAAGGTACCCCGTGTTCGCATGCAGTGATGAATAAAAACACTGGTGAGATCTGACGAGGCGTTTCTAGCCCAACACAAGGAGAAGATCATTATTACTATTATTAATTGATTTGCTCACCGTCTCAATCCTTTGGAATTTTCCACCTCCACTATTGGACCATCTCACCTTTTTTCTCCCTTTTTGCTTTCCTTTCCTGCATGTCACAGGAAAAGGACTTGCTCGGGCCTTCCTCACCTACCCATGTCGTAATACATCGATCGAGTAACGAATCCTACGGTGCAGGTAGGCACCTTATTTTCTAGATGACAGGGTTGATCCCCTCCTGTAAAGTACGTACCTAAGGTACCTTGTAGTAAAAAGATGTAATTGTTTTTTATTCCAGGACCCGCTTAGGGTGATTCATGATTAATGACCCATGCAAGAGTCCTGCACTAAGCTCGTTACCCCAGATTTGGCAGGGCTGGACCACGACTCCCATCCACAGGCATCCAGGCTCGAGAGGGGCAATGATTAATATGAATAATAAATGAGAAAAAAATGCCTCTTGAGAGGATTTGATTGGTCTTGCGACCGTTTTGACAATTAAAACCCCTCAACGGATGTGAGAAAATTAATAAAAATGGAGGAAATAAAAATAAACATCCAAAAAAAAAATTTTTTCACTCATCCCCACCTGAGTCCACTTAGTTGTATTGTTTATGTTCGTTACTGTAAAATAAGAAGGTACCTTACCTGAGCCGCCTTCCGACCTTCTTCGGCAGGCTCAAAACAACAGCGTGACCGAGGGAAATTTTTTCTCTCTTTTCCCCGGATTTTCTTACGCCCCAGGAAAATTTCCTTTAGGTCACACACCGGCATGACGTATTAACCTCTATCCAACTGCGTCGCTTTTCCCTTCTTTTCTCCTGAATCCGTCCTCTTTCCCCCTTACGCCAATAGGTACCTCGCACAAGGTTGATGTGTTCTCCTGCCGTCCGTCCCGTTCTCAACAATCCAAAAAATAATTAAACTTCCATACAGACTACTGGGACTACTGAGTCACGATGTCCGGCCAGCTCCCATCCTCGGCAACGTTTCCTTCAAGGTCTGCTCTCCTTTTCCCCGGGAAACTTCCGTAATGGTTTCAATCGAGACACAACGCATCATTTGATTCCAGGAGATCTGGTCTAGTAAAAGGGAAGAGCCATATGAAGTTACATCAGTGAATTGTTTAATTTTAATTCCCCGCTGCAATTACTCCACAAACTTCTCTCAATAATTTTGTGCTATTCTTGGCCTCATCCGTCGGTCCACACCCCCCTCATCATGTGGCTATCAACTATATTGGAGACCACGATATCTCGACCACGCATTTAGAATCCTCATTCACCTGGAGTCTTGAGTCAAGAGATTCATTCCCAGAAACTTTTAGATCCCTTGAACCAAGGATGCAATGAGGGGAAGCCCTCGTTTCACTAACGCTCCTCTCCTCCTGATTCATCCATCCATCGCGTGCCTTTCTTGAATCCCTCTGTTCTAACTGCCGAACAACACGCCGATTCAAGGTTGAGCGCCAACTTGAACCTGTACTTGGCCAAACGATTGATTTTTTAGGAGCCTGACCTCGGCACCGTCCTAGGTGTGCACCTATATGGACAACGAAGTTCTTGCCTAGTCATACAGTACTGTATAAAATAAGCCTAACCAAGCGTTCCACATATTATTCTCTGCTTACAAGTTGTTTATTTATGATGAATTTTCATACATGTGTATTCCACATTCTTTCTTTCTACGCTTCTTCCATACGGCTACGGCAATCTTGTGAGAAAAATAGCCTCTCCGTTCTTCGCTCCTCGGACTCTCTCTGATATGGCCGAGGCGGCATGCCTATATCCAATACACCTCTTGCGGCCTAGTATAGCGAGTAGGTTGTCAAGTATATTCATTCTTATCTCCTAGTATACCGCACTAATTTATTTCTGGACTCCCTGAGATGTACTATCAGTTGTAAGAACGATTTGGGAGTTCAGAGATAGCCACAAGTGTGGAGGTAATAAATGGAAGAAGTGTAGCTATATGGCCCTGTTCCTATCATTTGCATGAATAGTTTCATAAAAACACCCGTCTTCAAATATCGCCCAAAAAATAGAGTTATGTTTATAAAAAAAATTTTTCGACCTTCCACCATGAGTATACAATGTCGGTGAGGCAAGGGCTGGTTCGTACGCTCGTTGCCACAAAATGCTCCCATAAAGATATATAATAGATTACACGCTTGATTTCGCCATCCAAACTTGGGTTTGTTAGAAAATGTTTCAGCAATGGTCTTTAAATTTAAATCATGGCGTGGGTTGAAATGATCCAACAGCTTGGTAAATAGTAAATATCCCATGAATATGTGGGACATTCAGAATTGATTGCCTTTTTTTTTCCTGAGTTGATACCCATTGTTAAGCTTCTAAAGACTGGATTTTTGTTGTTTGATCTTGGCATTTCTAGTGTATGTTCATTATATATTAGAAGAGGAAAACCTTTTGCGAGAACCAATTGTTAGGAGGCTGGAAGAAACATTTTATTTTTATTTCAAATGAGATGTAGCATCACCTAGTTATACAGCAAATCAAGTCTGTTAATTTTAATTAATAGGTTACTAGTAAAATTAAGAATAAAGCCGGTTCCATTTTTTTTTTCCGATATCAAAGCATCCAAGGGTCCCGACACCTTGGAGCCTCAGGAGTCAACACACTTGCTGAGTATTCTGCCGCTTCCCGCCGCCATTTGATGTTGTATCGCATCGAATCTCTTCAACCTCTCACGATCTACGGTTGCTTCCCCCAATCGTTCATCAATTATCGAGCTTTAAACCCCTGATCGCGATCTTTGCAACCTATAGGGACAAGCTGTATTTAATACACATTACTCGATTTCCACGCGCAACGCGCGAATTGGCCTCGCCACCAGCCCCGTAAAGATATCGCCTCGAGATATTCAAGATGCCAAAATATAGGTGATCCCTTTCTACGGTCAAGTTAACCCCTCAACTAACTGTCGATGTACTCTTTTGTAGGTTCCTACCATATCGCTCTAATCACTCTCCTGTTTTTCTCGGAATTTAATAATCGGGGTCGCTAAGAGCAACTTTCGCTGTGCGCTCCATCTTCACGAGACTTCCGCTAATCCCACGTCCGATCCATAGGTGACTATTGCGATGTCTACCTGACGCACGACTCGATGAGCGTGCGCAAGGCGCATAATGCTGGACGTAACCATTTGAGGAACGTGCTAGAATACTACCAACGTACGAATGGATCCCTCCCTATGTCCCCCAATAATTCGAACAGAATCGAGAAACTTACGCACGAACCATTTTTTCTATATACATAGAAATCGGGCAAGAAAAGGCACAATCGGTCATCGATTCTATCACGTCTTCATACGCTGCAGAAGGACAACCGGTTCCTAATCCTGCTATGGCTCCTCCGGGTGCCTTTCCACCACCACCGTTTGGATTTCCCGGTATATATAAACTTACCCAAAATTACTACCACACCCCCCCTCCTATCTCTGAGCAATATTCCATCATGCAATCAATCACTGCAGAATATTTTGTTACTCACTGACCATGTCTCATTTTCCCTTCAACTAGGTCGACCAGGTCAATTCCCCCCTCCTCCATTTGGAATACCACCTCCGGGAGGCCCAAATAGCGCTCCTGGCATGCCACCACGTATGTTTGAAAACAAACTCTTCAACCCTTTCTCTTGGAACATATCTAACAAACCCTCTCAGCGCCCGGAGCTCGTGGTCTTCCCTTCCCACCTCCATTCCCCCCAACATCCGGTGCGCCTCCTCAAGGAGGCTTCCCCCCTCTCCCAAACATGCCCCCAGGCGCCCAAGGGTTCCCTACCCCACCACCTGGCGGATTCCCCAACTTCCAAACGCCTCCTCCCGGTGCTCCAGGATTCCCACCTATTCCTCCCCCCGGTCAAGGTCCAGCGGGATACAGTCCCAGTCCCGGCCCAGGAGCGTCCGGTCCTCCGGGCCAGGACGGATATCCACCACCTGGTAGTGGCTCTACATTACCTGGACCCCCCCCAGGCTTAGGAGACAATCGATGATTAGAGGTCGCTTTCTTTTTCCCTCACATTTTTTTTTTTTTTCTTTTTTGTGTAGGCATGTATCTTATTTTTTTCCCCCCGTTTAATGTTCAACTCGATTATTCCCTTTACGTGTCCTCCTTTTGCACCTTTTCTTGTGCACTAGATTTCTTCCTTCTGGGCGTGATATGTTTGGATTCGGTTTCTAAGGCATGGGGCAAAACAAAAAAAAGCAAAAAAAAAAAGAAAAGAACAGAATATCAGGTTAACCTAGTTCAATAATTCTCATCATTTATCTGAATAAGCTATTTAGCTGACTACCTAGTCTTAATTTGAACATCACATGACATTTATGGCGAGTCAAAAAAGCATTCACCAAGAGAATGGGTTTAGATACAATTAGTTGATTAAAGAGAAGTCGCAGGTTATCCCAAGTATCGAGTGTAGCATATCGAAAGAGTATGAGTCCATGGCTACCATGCTACAAGATGTGCTCAACTGTAAATTATAAGATACCGTCGCCCGACAAAGACGCCAGTAGTTTCATTCCGTACCTCAAGTTACAAGTAACAAAAGGGCGTCGGATGATAAGAGAAAAGAACCTGTCAGAAAATATATCACATAGTCCGCAAACCCAAGCCCTAATCTCCAGATCCAATGCTTTAAAACGCCAGGAAAAATAAAATAAAAAGTAAAGGGGAAAAAAAAGGAAAAAATGGGGAGTCCGAGTGTGAGTGAAATGAGATGACAAAGAAAGCGACTAGTAAATGAAAAGGTTTTGAGTATATCACAGTAGATAAGAGCGGGTGTAGCCAGCGATAGACAAAGGATGCAACAAAACAAAAAAACAAAACTAAAATCGTACAAGGTACGAGAGAATATCAAATGAGTAAAGCATGGGTTGTGTGGTGAAACCAACCCAAACTGGGCCATAACTTCATTTCCCAAGCAAGATTATTAGGACAATTATAGGAAAAATCTTCAGTGGTCGTATCCTGCTCCCCTCTGCCACGGGCTTGGGTTATTTTGCGCCCTGTATGCACCTTGGAAGGGCGAAGAGTTGTAGCCTCGAGGAACGGGTGATTGTGACCGCATATTTCCATCGTAGCTTGGCGGGCCTCGTAGGGCTGAATTGTCACTGGGGAACAAGGGTAGTGATGGATCCACTGGAGAATGAGGAGGCTGGCGGGAAGGATGATTTGGATCATTTGGTTCCAAATTTTGGCGACCAATACTGGCTCCATTGCCACTAGAAAAGGAGGCATTCTCATCGTCGAAGGGGCTCGACTTATATGCGGTTGACTTCATGTCACCCCGGGCAGTCGCGCCAAGGGCATCTAGTTCAGTAGTCAACTGGGTTTGAGACTTAATGAACGAGCCTCGATCATCCCTCATGGGCTGATATCTGGTATCAGGATTTTTCGAGACCACAGCATAAACCGACGCAATAAGCACGATGATCAAAAGAACAAGCGCGCACACTGCATTAATCACAAAGAATGCAACACCCATGATACCTGTGACTAGACCAGGTTGGTTAAAGACGTCGGAGAAGAACAGGAGAAAGATCACATTCAAGAAGTTAACTGCCGCAATTGCGATGTTGTAGATGTTGGTTTTCTTATCCATCCAGGGTCGCAAAACACTGACTGCGATAAGCATGGCGGCTTCAATAATGACGAGCGCAACAGTCTGCACAACGGGAGCAGGTTGACTAAGACCGATAAACATGCCCTTGATAAGAATGTAGCCAAGAACAGGAATGACGAAGTAATAAGCTGTTGCCCGATATTGAACATACAAGAAACCCCACTTGTTCAAGCAAGTTGGGTCCGAGTACAAGACGTACGCTGGGTTCTTGTGCTGAGCAATTGAACGTTTCGCAAGGCTGATGACCTTAAATGCAGCCCAGCCCAGGGCAGCAAGGATAGAAATGAGCATAATAACACCGAGAACGATTTCGGCAGGCGAGTCGTTGCGAGTAAATTCCCACAAGCAGAGGATACACATCTGCGGAAAACCGATCAACGTCAATCGGAACAAAATTCCTCGCGCGACTACGCGCCAGTTGGCACGGAAGTCTTGGAACTTGTCGCTCTTCATCCTGCCATTCTTAGCAAGAAGCTCACAGGCTACTTTAAACAAAACAACAAAAGCCATAACCAAGGCAACGAAGACGACAAAGAAGATAAGTCCAGTCAGGAAGATATTGGTTTCTTCAATTCCAGCAATGAATCCAACTCGCTCAATGCCGCGCACTTCTTTGTTTTCGGACGTGGCTCTCTGGGATTCTGCGCCATCTCTCTTGAGAATAGCTGAAGACGCTTTTCGCACGAGGGAAGATGCATCAAAAGATCGCTTTTTCAATACTTCTACCGAAGTTGTTGAGAGCTCCGAAAGAAGGGTAGAAGCAGTACCACCGGTTGATCTCTGGTACCAGGTGCAGATATCTTCCAAAAACCCAACATGGATGATACCCATACTCCACTGGAAATTCTGGGTCCACGATTGAACTATTGGCGGCATATGAACGGAGGTCATGCCGATAATCGCCTGAGACTGCATAAAACTGAAAAGTGAGAGTGCATTGGCGGCGACGTGCGCGGCAGTGTTCGAGTGTCCCAGACCCGAGGTGATAGCAGACGCAGTCAATCCCAAACCAGAGATAATGGCTGTTGCCCAACCGACACCCTTTTGGTAGACTGTCTTACCATTTGAGAGGGTGGCCTCCAAGCAAGTGATACTCCGACCGGTGTCAGTTTCATTTATGTAAATACGAATGGTGGCATCAAGATCCGGTACGGTGTATGCGATACCTACGCATCTGTATTAGTAGAGAGACGATAGAATGGCGCGAGTGGCTGATCCAGGATAACCTCACCAGGAATATTTTGGGCAAGATCCGAAGAGACTTCTAGGGGAATATTGCGAACATCGATTGGGCCAGTATTCATAGGGCAAAGGCCCTGTAGGTCCATGTCGCAAGGGTTAAAAGTTTGTCTCAAGGCGGTATAACCGTAAGCGTCGAGGACTATCTCCGCTTCCACATATCCAGAGATGGCGGAAACTCCATCGAAGCCCACGAGAAGGGAGTTGTTACCGGGCGTATATGTGACTCGGAAGTAGGTTGCTGTGAAATTTGAGCTATCCTGGCAGAGGTTGAGCGCATTAGACTCGATGAGCCTCTCAGCGAGGGCGAGAGGCGTGTTGAGCAGGGCAGCCAAAAAACAGATTGATAGAGATATTAACCGCATGTTGGCGGATCTATAGAGGAAACTACACTCGTCTAGGCAACGGTGAAGAAAAAGTGCGATAAGTAGGGGCGAAAGCGCTACTAGAATGGAACGGTGAACGAGTAATAGAAGGTAGTATTGTAGGGGACCTTTGCTTGGCGCTGCCGGATGCGGAAGGGTTGGAAGAAGGGTATCGTAAGAGGGCGCTGTCAAACAAAGTGTTGAAATGAAAGGACACTAGGGAGAGAAAGAAGCCAGAACGCTGGTGAGAAGGGGTAAATATGTCAAAGAAACCGCCTGTCGTGATTACAAGTCACAACGTCATCGATGGTAGATGATGGGAAGCAAGTCGAAAGACCCGGAGCAGAATCAAATGAGATGGCGGGAGAAGAGATCAAAGAGATCAATATATTAGCAAAGGAGTTCAGCGAACGTCCAGGGCGATACTTGAATAACGAAAGTTGAGGAGTTGGGCGAGTGTTGTATGAAAGCGAGCGTAACGGCGACACACAGTATGGCCTTGGTCGGACGGGGCACGATGTCCAAACGGAATGTTCTCCTAAAACCGGGGAGATCGTTCGCTCTCGAATCAAGCGAATAGGCAGATGCTTAGAAGATGAAGAGATAGAACGAGAGGGTGGAGGAAAGGAGGGGAGGAAAGGGAAGAAGCGAAGAGCCGTTCTTCCTCGAGGATAGGCGTGTGTGTTTCTTCAGGGGAGGAGACGGGCCCTTCTGGTTGTAGGAGAGACGGCCGGAATGCTTGAAACACTGGGAGACCCTCAATTGGTGCTGACTCAGCACGGGGGGTGGGAGGAGGAGAGGAGGGAGAGCAAGATTGGGGACCAATCAGCGACTCTGACCTGAACCTGTCACGGAGACTGAACCAAGAATTCTGGTGTCAAAAGGAAGAAGGAGAATACTGCAGCAAAAGATGTTTAGGGACAGAAGAGGAGGCAAGTCATAATAATAATATTAAAAAAAAAAAAAATATCAAAGTGGCGGCTGAAGGGCAAAGTGTCAGTCTACACAGTAAGTATTACTTCACCGCAGGTGTGGTGAAAATAAGTAATTTAGAACCATAATACAAATAGAGTACACCGTTTTGTTTTATTTTAAAACATTATTACTATTATTTAATACAAGAAAAGAGAGAGAGGGAGAAAAAAAAAAAAAAAGAAAAAGAAAGGGCGAGAGATGACGCATTACTACCTTGGCCAACGGAGACCAGCGGATCAGGTCACAGACAGAGGAAGAGTAAGGTAACGAGTAACCTGAACGACGATGAGATGGTACCTGTAAAGACGGGAGGGTTGCCTTGTAACTGTTACTGAACACTACAACCCCAAGCAAGTACTGTTTCGAGAGGAACTTCTCTTCTCTAAAAGCACTAAGTGTTGGCTCTCGTGTCCCGGGGATATGTTCCTTAAAAAAATCACTTCCTCTTTAACTGAAGGTTTTGGCGTTGAGAATCCAAATCGCTAGTCACAACTGCAAATGGTGCACGCGCGTCAGGGGGGCTGGTTGGGTCCGGATGCGGATGATTCCCATACTTTCAACGCCAATGGTCAGCCTTTCTATTCGTTCTAATTTCTCTTCTCATTTACGATCAACTGAAAGTCAAGTGCCTGACAGGAAAACTTGGAAGGTTGGGTGGTTTCCAAACTTGTTCTCTACACAGTAGACGCCCAGCCTTTTCCTCTTTTTTTTTTTTTTTTTCTCTTTTATGGTAGAGCTAATTATTTTGAAAGACTGACTGTATTATTAGCGCCCGCCATTAATTCCGCTGGCTCTTTTCAATTAAAAAACAAAAACCTTTCTGCCTGCTTAAGTTTGTTATGTATTACTATTTATAAAATCGCCATGGAATAATCTCTCTTAAGAGAGACTAAGAATACCCACCACAACTGAAACTTTGTCAAACGCGGCTATGCTTTTTATCATACACAAGATCAACTTTATCGCCATGCTTTACTGCATCATCACTATAATAATCCATCCACCTTGAGGATGTCAGTCTATTTTTATTGACATTCAGTGGCAAACTATGACACAGCCAATACTAGTTAATCACAGGGTCCCTACTCCCTTCTCATGGTATTCTTATGTGCCCCGTGAACACCATTAGAAGGGACATTAATCTTGGGACTAGTATCATCATTCCAATTATTATTCTATATCCCTTGTCTCTAATTGAATCCTAGGTAGGTACTATGATGGGGGTCCATTGATTGATTGGACACAAAAGAAGTTTGAAATAATATGAGGCCCCCCACTCATCCATTCCTAACGAGTTTAGTGGTCAAGCCACCCAGCCCTAGATCCAAAAAATTGTTCATCAGGATTTGCACAGCCCCCTTGGACTCAAAGGCCTTTCTTGAACTCTTCATAGATCAATGACCCTACGACCCCAGGCCTAAGACTGTCTCAAGCCACCGCAGTTGGCCCTGTCTGGCCACAATACTGGAGGACTAACCACACATGCACCTAAATAATGCCGACCGAGTTGTCTGACAAACGAATCATTTGTTCTTACCAATATTCAAATAATAATGAACCATAAATGCCCCTCAATTTTCCTAGGGTAATTTAGCTAAGAGGCCCTAAAAGATCTAACTAATTATGTTCAAAACTTATCTACAACCAACAAATATGACTACATACGTCAGCAACTCTCCCAACTCTATCCTCTTCTTCATTCTCCTGGAAGCAAATCAAGGCAGCAGCTCCGGAGTATATGCATAACCCTGTACGTAAAATCTGTATCCTCTAGAGGTTCTCGCAATTAGGCGTGCCACAATCAAAATAAGTTATAGTATTTTCTGCCAATCCGCCATTATTGCTTAGATTAAGAACTACAAGACCCTTGGGATAAACATGGACCCTTGTTTTGAGATCTGACACTTGAAGCCGCCGCATCAACCCCTGGATTTAGAGAGGTTGAATTATGTCGTTACTTTCAGCGCAATGACATTCAGTTCTGTAAAAAGTAATAAGGTTAATAATAATAATGCATTTAGTATAAAAAGGGGGAGGAGAAAAGAACAAGAGTAAAAAAGATACCTTACTAATTAAGTTATCACTACCCGGTAGGTACCTAGGTACCTACATAGAACTAGTCACCTACTACATGCCTGGATGTATGTATGTATACATACATAATAACATTATTACTACTAATAACCATCCAAACTATGAATACGTCCAGAAGGCAAAATTTTCATTTTATTTTCCATAGACAAAACAGCACGGGCTCAAGCACTGATGTTGAATCGTGAAACAGTGGAGAAATATTCTAGTGGGGCCAACAATACATTTGGATCTGCAACTAAGTTGCTGGTTACCTACCTTAGTATGTACCTTAGGGAACTACTGGGCTGGTACCTCCTGCACTCGGTCAACTCGGTTACAGGTTTTGCAGACCTCTTTGGTCAAATCACGTTGTGTCTCGTGTAGGGTTCCAAACTTTGAGTGACACTGCCAGGTAATCATGCGGGTGATATTTCAGCCATTCTTCCACACCTTATTTTAGTGGAAATTACGCTTTTTGTTCTCTCAACTTCAAATCGCAGTGCCATTGAGGTGGAAGATTTGTTCAACATGAAGGAGAAAAATCGAATAATTACCTTCGGCATCATTGTAACAACTCTAACACACGCTCTCTTTTTGTGTGTTTGTGTAGTGTGTGGCATGTGGAATGATATTATTCCGTTCCTATAACAATACCTCCTAGGTAGGTTTAATAATGGATAATAAAATTGTAGTTAAGAGATCAGTCAGAAAGGGGAACTATTCTATAATAGGAAGACTGTTTACTCCATACATACATTTTTTTTCGAAAAAATTTTACATACCTATTTATCATATAAAACAGACAATGCAGGGTACTTGTAGTTAGTTGTTTTATCTAGGGGTCTAGGGTAATAAAATTGTCCTTGACTGTCAAGTGAGTTATGAAGGTGGGGATCAAGCCCTTTTTTTAAACCAAATTTACCAAGGCACACAATGTATAAACATCATACCCATCAGACAGCAGTCCCCCATATCACCCCTCCCTGCAATGGACACCCCATATACCTACCTATTCTAGAAGAAATGGAATTTATATCTATCCTCTTGTGCCATGGACCGGTCGCATATGCAGATCTCATTACACGAAATTGAAGGCGGTTGGGATATGTATGGGCATATATACATATTTTACTTTCTGCTCATTCCTTGCCTGTATTTTTGTCCCTCTTCGAGGCAGGCTCGGGGCTCTTGATGATTTCTGAATCCATAACAATCAACTCTCTATGGACCGAGATAGAGTAACTATCCCAATCCCCATAACAAACAGTTACCCTAAAGTCAAGGCGGAATCACATTCAAAGACCAGCTTTATTCCATTCATCTCAGACAACAAGTGCAGTTTGATTTAATTCGATCCCCCCCCCCTTTTCACGTATCATGTGGAGACAGTGATAGAGCAAATAAGATAAAAGAAAAAAAAAGAGAGAGAGAAAATGCCCAGGGGAAGGATGCTTGGCCCGGTTGGGAGAGGCATCATCTTGGCTGTCACAGGTAGGCAGGTATCTTTTTGTCGGAGTTGAACTATAGAAAACACAAGCGCCCTTTTTTCCATTTCTTTTTATGGATTTCCTAGGCTGTGGAGTACGACCTAGGTACTGAAAATTCCTAGCTAATATCCCCGAGCTACTGAACGCAGTGACATTCAAGAAAATAGTCAAGGCACAGGCATCTCGTAATTAGTTATGATGGATGAAGTGTTAATCCTGCTATCTGATTGGTCTCTCATTGTGGTTCCTGAGTAGCCAAGATTGATAGGGGGGCTGTGTGATCTAAATGTTGATGCTATCGTCTCCATATAATTCCTCATCGGGTGGAGCGACTACTCCATCTACCACTTCTTTGTAAACTAGATTCTTTTTTCCTTCCCCCCCTTTTAAAATGCGGATGCCTAAGTAAGGGATGGTCTAATTAAGGTGGGGTGATGTTTCCTGTCTTTTCAAGAGTTGTACTTGAGGTAGCTGGTTAACTAGGTATGGACTACTCATGTACTTATGTATCTAGGTTATTCATTGCCCCCTTTTAAACCCGTCAAACCTGGTATTTGTCTTATTGCGTAGCGACCCAATGTGCTACCTACTAGCAGGTAGTAATAGTAAACTCCCACGAAAATAAACCTCAGTATATTGATCTATCTTGAGTGTTGAGGGTTCATATTTCTCAAAGGACGTGATAAAGATATATTTTTTTATATTTTGTATACTACTTCGCTAACCAATTGGTTATCGGGTTGGGGTTTAATAATTGACTATACAGTATATTTTTGCTGGTAGATTCTAGTTATTATTCCTTGCTAAAAGGTGGCTTTCCTATCTGAGAGCCATAATAAAAGAATAATCAAAAGCAAAACTATAAAATGTTCATTTATCCGAGGTAGCCTTTGACCTTCTTACAAACCACAACCACTCAATATGTAAAATTGATATTGATCTTAATCTGTTGCATTATTGAGTTGGGCTGTATAAGAATATAAACTACATAACTTGACTTTACGACTTGGTAGAATACTGTGGGTGATTTACCCTTTCGTGTAAGAAAAAGTTCAGTGGCTTGAATTTGCCTTCATGACCCTCCACTCTGTTGCATAGTTAAATTCTTCTGGTCATAAAAAAGAGCAATAAATGTTTGGTGCCTGAGGTATCATACATGGCTTATCAGCACGTGACGCGGAGAGAAAAAAAAAAAAAAAAAAAAAGCAGAGGCCGCAAAAATAAAAAAAGTCCTCCGTAGAAGAGGGTCTCCACTACGAAAACCCCCAACACCCCCTTGTCGAATACAAAAAGAGACGCTTATAGACAGGGAAATAAACTCTAGGGAAAATGCCGATCCCTGTGGATACCGAAAAATCTATTTCGAAGAAGAGAAAGAGAAAGCATGGCGGAAGCGCTCGCACGGCGACTGAGAATGGTGATGCTACCACTGTTGAAAATGGAGGTGTGACCGAATTGCAAAAGAAGAAGAAAAAGGACCTCGATCTTGCGAAAAAGGTTGTTAAAGAGGAGGCACAGAAAAAGCGCAAAGTGAGCCACACATCGAGCGACGATGAAAATGAGAGTGAGGAAGAGTCAGAGAATGTTTCTCAGGAAAAGGACGAGGAGGAAGAGGAGCAGGAGAGTGCCAACGAGGAGAAGGTAGAAGATCTTCCTTCCGTGGATACTGTTACTCTGCCACAAATCGAGGGCGGACCAAAGAAGTTCACCGAATTGAACCTCTCCGAAAAGACCATTCAAGGTATCAAAGAGATGGGATTTGAGACAATGACCGAGATTCAACAGCGGACAATCCCACCACTTCTTGCTGGCCGTGATGTCCTGGGAGCGGCAAAAACGGGATCGGGAAAGACTCTAGCATTCTTAATCCCTGCCATTGAGATGCTTTCCGCTCTGCGATTCAAGCCTAGAAACGGTAGGCCATTCCCACTGCCCTGTTTTTGGTTTTCATTAACTTTTGACTGACGCGGACGTCCTATACAGGAACCGGAGTTCTTGTTGTCTCCCCTACTCGCGAACTGGCGCTGCAAATCTTTGGTGTTGCTAGAGAACTACTTACGGCTCACAGCCAGACATATGGCATCGTCATCGGAGGAGCAAATCGACGAGCGGAGGCAGAAAAACTCACCAAAGGTGTCAACCTGCTCATTGCCACCCCCGGGCGTCTGCTTGACCATCTACAGAATACTCCTGGATTTGTGTTCAAAAACCTCAAGACCCTTGTCATTGATGAGGCAGATCGGATTCTCGAAGTCGGTTTCGAAGATGAAATGCGCCAAATCATCAAGATTCTACCTTCCGAGGAGAGACAAACTATGCTTTTCTCCGCTACACAAACCACCAAGGTTGAAGATTTGGCTCGGATATCGCTCCGGCCTGGTCCCCTCTATATCAACGTGGATCACAAGAAAGAGCATAGTACCGTTGAAGGACTGGAGCAGGGCTATGTTATCTGTGAAGCTGACAAGCGCTTCCTTCTCCTCTTCTCCTTCCTGAAGCGCAATCTTAAGAAGAAGATTATTGTTTTCTTCTCTAGCTGCAACTGTGTGAAGTATCATGCCGAGCTTCTTAATTACATCGACCTACCGGTTCTGGATTTGCATGGCAAGCAGAAACAACAAAAACGAACCAACACATTTTTTGAGTTCTGCAACGCAAAGCAAGGTGTCTTGATTTGTACAGACGTTGCTGCGAGAGGGTTAGATGTATGGTCTCCCCCACCCACCTTCATGTCTGTGATAGAATTGGTGCTAATTTCTATAGATCCCTGCCGTGGACTGGATTATCCAGTTTGACCCCCCAGATGATACTAGGGACTACGTTCACCGTGTTGGTCGTACTGCTCGTGGTGTCAATGGCAAGGGTCGTAGTTTGATGTTCTTACAACCGTCCGAAGTCGGATTCCTAAAATACCTGAAAGAAGCCCGAGTTCCTGTTGTGGAATTCGAGTTCCCAGCTCAAAAGATTGTCAACGTCCAGTCGCAGCTCGAAAAGCTAATTGGCCAGAATTATTACTTGAATAAGGTAGGTTTAGATAACCCACCCCTTCCCTTTTTTCCCCTGGTTGGTACGTTTGACAGACAACTCTAATACCCGTATAGTCCGCCAAGGAAGGCTACCGATCTTACCTGCAGGCTTACGCTTCACACTCGCTGCGCTCTGTCTTTGATGTGCACAAACTTGATCTCGTCAAGGTTGCCAAGGGATTCGGTTTCTCCGCACCTCCGCGTATTGATATCCAGCTGGGTTCCAGCCTGAGCCGTGACAAGAAGCAGCAGCAGCAAGGACGACGAACTTACGGTAGTCAGCCGAAGAACAAGGTGTTGAAGTTCAAACGAAAGCATGATGAAGATTAATTGAGCTATTAGACGATTTTTTTAACCCCCCCCCTTTAAAAAAGGAAAGAAAAAAAGAAAACACTATTTTCTAGGTATACTATCTTTTGTGAATTGGCATCAGGTCACGGAGTTAAAAACCTTTTTTTAATATAACGTGTGTTGTGATTTAATCATTTACTTCCTCTTCTCCAATCTTTTCTGTCCATATACAGTATATTATTATCAATTTCCTTCTCTCTCGCGTGACTGCCTAGGTAGTATTTCGAGCATGTATCGGATCTCTTGCACCCACCCCGGTAAGAACTAAACTTTAATGTTTCCTTCCACCTCTTGGAATATGCATCTGGACAATCTCGCATATGTATCATGTCTTTGAAGATAAATGAAGTAAGATCCTTCTCTGCAGGATTACAGTGTCATGATGAAAAAATGCTAGTGAAGAAGGGAATTATCCACTATGTTGGATTGGCAACTGAAGATTTTCTTTCAGTGGATATCCTACCTACCTGTGGACCTACATAGATACTTGAGTAGGGTATGTAGTATGGGTATCTGGACTGTCTTTGATTTGATTAAAGCATAGATAGGTATCTAGGTCCCTTCTTTTTAAAAGACAAACCTACCTTAGGAAGTGAGTGAGGGAGTAGGCATCGTTTCCGCCTGAAAGAGAAGGAAAAAAGAGCGAGTTATAGCTAAGGGAGTGAAAATTTATGTTTAAATAACTTGTCTGTATAGACGAGGGAGGAGGAGAAGAAGAAGAAGCAGGGGAAGGGAGGGGGTAGTTTTGCCCATCTAATGTGAGGCAAAGGTGAAGAGGATTCGATAAAGTTAGTTTTATAGGAAGCCTACCTGGGGCGAGACCAAGGGTGGTTATGTTGCTATTTTGGCAATTGAAGGGAGGGGAAAAGAAACGCTGCAGGTAGAGAGAGAGAAAGAGAGAGAGTACATATTGCATACATACATACATACATACATGTAGTCTCTGCTACCTAAGGTAGCTAGTTAAAGCATTATTTGCTACATCGAGTCAGTTGCAACAAACTTAAATCCCTTTTTTCATGCTTCATGCTTGATTGATGGTTGGCAACTTGTAAGGGACTTTTTTTTCTTCTTTTCTTTCTTTTTACTTACTGCCTTGATTGCTTTGTTAAGGGATGGTATATTCTTTTATGCAAGGACCGGAGCAGTTTAAAAGTTTAAATTGTGTGAGGAGTTTTGGTTTTCCCTGAGAGTTGAACCTTCCATCTGGATTTTTGTTCTGGTGTATAAAACGTACTTTTGTCAATATGGATAGGTTAGTAGTGGCTAGTGAGGGAATATTTCCTTGTATAAATATAACATGTATCTTGATAAAAATAAACACAATATAAACCTCAAAAGGAGATCGTGCACATTTATTGATGACAGTGCAGATAGACCGTGGGGACCCAAGGAATATAGAATCGGTTCCACGGTACGTCCTCCCGACGATGGCCCATGTGAGGCTATCCAGTCAAACTCGACGTTGGATTTAGACTCCATCTTATCATGATGGCTATCCTCTGCGATATTATTGGACCGGCTGCTGTGATAGTGAGAGGGAAAGGAGAATAGTTAGTGCTACGAGAGTAAGGAGGGGTGGGTGGCTGGTCAGAGGTGGCTGGGGAGGAGCTAAATCCCATCTAACTTCGCTTAAGAAAAAAGAAAGCGGGTGACGAAAACTGGTCGAAGGAAGTAAGCAATTTGCCCGTACACCGTCTGTACCTACCTCCTACATGCCTACCTACTCTTCGGGAGTGTCGGAGAGTGCAATTATTCCGTTTTGACACTGGCTGTGCAACAGTGTGATGCCGTTAAAGCAAACCAGGGAAATCTCTCCCAATCATTCTCAGCATGACGAGCACAGAGCAGACCAGAGATGATGGGATGTGATGTGTTGGCAGCAGGATCGCCAATGGTCGGTCGTCCTGGAGACCTGGAAGTGGATTCGCGGTGTGGGCGAGAGAGTAGCGGCTTTGCGGATTGGAGTGAAATGGTTCGTTTTAGTTCGGGTTGGGTCGCTCCCCCCGATTCACTATCACTGATCGAGTTAGTTTGGTTGTGCTCTCCTTAGCTCGAATGTCATGGGGCGGGTTCGAGTGGCCCACTGATTGATGGATGAAGAGAGGGAGAGAGAGAAAGTTAATGATGATAGAGGATCTCAGGTGCTGGTCCCTGGATTCTCTCCATGAGTGGACTGGTCTCTCATCCGACGGAACATTTTCTTATGTAGGTCTGTATGTAGGAGCACTTTGATCCCCTCTGATCGATCTGCTTGACTGTTTCATGCCATGTGTATTCGAGAGAATCGAAGTTGGTTTCATGAACAACACTTGCTTTTTATTTAATTCCTGTGGTTTTGGATGTCCTTCACCTGTCCATGTTTCATCTTGGGAAACATGAATACGTCCTAATTCCTAACACCTGTACCGCGATAATAGGTCCCCTCTAAAAATAAAAGACAGACAGCCGGACAGGATACAGATCACATTTTAGGTCGCACACTACGCAGGTAAGAGGGACCGTCCATTGGGAGTTCTAGAAATCCCCGGGGCTCCTTACATTGCCGGTAGATTGGGGGGAAGGCTGGGTGTAAGATTACTCTACAATGAAGGAAAGCAAGCGCACAAGAAGGAGAAGAAGAAAAGGATTCAAGGAGCAGGAAAAGGTAAAGTTTATTTGGAAGAGATCTGGGATGATGGTGGTGATAGCGGTAATCTGGTAGAGGATGGGGATATGATGCCCAAACGCCTTCATGAGCGCCAAAAAAAAAAAAGAAAAAAAATAGATGAATGAATAATATAATAATATTAATATGATAAAACAAAAATCCTGTCTCCTACCTTAACCACGTAAGAAAGCATGTCCTGTACAAAGTCCCCTTCCTCACTCACCTTGCGTGATGGTAGACTCCAATGGAAAGCCCTTCTCAGGTTCACAGAACTGGATTTCCCTTGATTTATCATTAATTATCTGGGTGCTTGGGCAGGGACGAGGGGAGGCTTCAAATTATAAGTAACTGATGAACACCATCATGAAATTTGACAGAAATGGCTGGATGTCGATTCGAACGGTGGCTTGCGTTTGTCGCCCGCCGCTAAAGAAGAAAATAATAGGAAAATTAAAATAATACCTTTTGATTGAATCTCATTCCAATTCGCCAGCTCAGCTCAATAATAATAATCGTTGTTCGATTGTATCCTTCTTAGTTGAAGTACTTTCCCTCCTCCTCACCAGCCTTCTCTTTTTTTTTTGTTTTTTCCCTCGCCAACTTGCTTTTTTTTCTTTCCCTCTCTGATTTCCCCTTTTCTCTCAGCTCTCCATCAGCTCTCAGATTATTATTATTATTCTCTCATTGTGATTTTCGCCGCCCCCTTCAAACCTTTTCCCCATCCTTTTTGCATCAAGTTCCCGTCCCATCCATGTCTTGTGATTCTTTCCGACACACCACCGGCTGTTATTGATGTTGGCTTATCACGACTGCGGCATTATTAGCGGCTGAGCCCAACAGCCTCCATCCATCCATCATCCATCAATCCATCCATCCATCATTATTCATTCACTCTAACTTTGTCTTCACCCTCGCTTCAGCAGTCTCTCCCTATTCCCTGCTGGTTGTTTCGTACTTTGCCTTCCCATCCGAGCAATCATCTGCGCTGGTACGCTAATTTTCCTTTCTACCTTATACTTGACATCCTCACATTCCTTACATCCCACAATCCCAACCCCACTTCCCCATCATCAGCCTAATCATAACCTCACTTCCCTAAAGACAATTAAAGAAAAAGCTGCATATCAAAGAAATACGATCTGTAGTGACTCTCCTAGTCGTTAACTTTTGGGGTTCAGGCTACCCCCAATCCCAATTCCCTTTGTGTTTTCCTCCCCTGAAGCCTCAAAGATTACCATCTTTTTTTTCTGCCGTGGGGGGGGGGGGGGGGGGGGGGGGGGGGGGGGGGGGGGGGGGGGGGGGGGGGGGGGGGGGGGGGGGGGGGGGGGGGGGGGGGGGGGGGGGGGGGGGGGGGGGGGGGGGGGGGGGGGGGGGGGG